>JBBPBX010016652.1:0-47868 GCA_038048925.1 Garcialebias charrua | reverse complement strand
AAAAAAGCTTTCAGTGTGTAACTTTTATTATTTTGTATTTTAGTATGTAGCATCTTTATTTCAATTGCATTTTTATTTCCACTTGTTCAAAAAAGCTTTCTGTATGTAACTTTTATTACTTGTGTTATTTTAGTATGTAGCATTTTTTATTTCCATTGCCTTCTTTTATCGCTGTGGTTTCTTATTCTATTTTCATTGATTTATTGTTCCCGTTTATTCTTCTTTTTATCCTGTTAAGCACCTTGGTCAATGCAAGGCATTGTGGAAGGTGCTATACAAATAAAGTTTATTATTATTATTATTATTATCAAGGAGGAACGATGACTGAGTTTGTCACAGCTCCTCAGACTGAAGAATTCTATTTGATACAAAGAAGAATCTGTCCAGAGGACTACATTTATTGAGCCCGCATCAGGACAATAATCTGTAAAGCTTTAGCACATTTGATATGGAAAACACATTTTGACTTAACCAATTAATATATTTTCAATGGTAAAATATGCAGGCTTATTTCATATTACTTTCATACTATTCCCTTTCATTGCTTTATGTATTTATTATCTTACTTTTAATGATAACAATGTCACTACTGTCGTTTAGAAAGTGTTTATATTGGAACTACGGTAATGCTTGTTTGTTCACACACAGAACAGCTCACCTGTTCCTTCATACTGACAGGAACAATCCCCTCATCACTCCTGACACTAAATAATGTTTAAAAAATTGTCATAACTGCACAAATCTCCCCTTTTTACAAAGTCTTATGATCAATTCAGGCCAGTTTCATGCTCATATAATATTATTTAAATGATTTAACAGTATGTTATGTCACAATGCCACACACCACAAAATTCATTGACTTGATAATTAAAAATTAAAATTAAAAAAATTAAAAAAGAAGATAATTAAAAATGATAATTAAAAACAAAAATTCTTCAGTATGTAGCTTTTTTTATGAACATATTTCTTCACTCTGTCACTACCTCCTGACAGACTGATGTTAGCCAGGTAATCTCTGAAAAAAAAAATTTAAAAAAAATATTGTCCCCTTGCTTCTCCAGGTGGTAAATAAGCATTTCTAAAAAGAAAAGGTGACCCGCCATTTTCCAGCCAATAAAAACAGAGTTTGTAACCAGCCAATAAAAACAGAGCTTGAATTTGAATCAGCCAATAAAAACAGAGCTTGAATTTGAAATTCAACAGACCACAAGGGGGCAGAGCCACATATGGCTCTGAGGGGGAGGGATCAGAATGCTTTGCCTGTTGAAAATATTTCTAAGTTCTGCAGTTCTACAGAAACTGCATACTGAACCTTTAATTTGAACGGTTTTTTGCAGCAAAATTCAACAGCATGTCTTACCTGTTTGATCTCTCATTAACAAACTGCAGCTGTTTGATTGAAAAATTTGTCAATGTTTGCACATTTAGCTGTGTCTGTCTCGTCTCCAGAGCCTCTCTCTTTTTAATCTTTCTCTTCACTCTTCCTCTCGTCCACTGACCGCACGTAGTGTCACCTCCGTAAAAACGAAAGTGAAAGTGGAGGGGGGCGGACGACCTGGGTTGAGGAAATGCACCCAGCAGCTGCTGCGGTGATTAAACTGAGGACGTGAATAAATTAAGGGTGGGGCGGCCCAGGAGCTGCGTGGTAGTGTTCTGTGTTATGTTGTTAAAAACAAAAGTTGTAAAAGATTTAAATGAATAAAAAAATGAGGAGCGGGGTCTCCTCTTATGGCACCCCCTGCTGGATGGCGCCCTGTGCAGCGGCACATATCGCACATAGGAGGGAACGCCCCTGCTCACTGGGTCTCAATTGGCTCAAGAAAAGAATATGCCTTTTGGGAGCCGAGCACCGGTCCAGGGACGGGTTTTATAATGGACCGGGCGGGGCCCACAACAGGTGGGCGTGGTCTAGAAGTTTTCAGTGTTTTGGGCACGCTGCACGGGTAAACCCGAATAGCGACAGCTTTAAAGGGCTACGCTTACACTCATAGAATCTGGGGTTACAATACGTAACCAACGTTTCTGCTGCTATTTGTATCTTTATTTTTTTTATGCTTTCCTGTCCGCTGTGCTTGTTTGTTTCTATTGTACAGCACTTTGGTTGGCCTTGTTGCTGTTTTAAGTGCTCTATAAATAAATTGGTATGGTATTGTACTTTTACGACTTGTGTGAAAATCTGATGATGTTTTAGGTCATTTTTATGCAGAAATTTAAAAAGTTTTAAAGGCTTTATGAACTTTCAAGCAACACTGTACTGTATGTGTGAATATAAAGTTATAATTGTGCCTGATGTTCATGTTTTCAGTGTTCCCTGCAGATGTTCAGCAGATGGTGCTGGTTAAAGAAGCAGCTCTTGAAGTACGGATGCTTGGTGTGGACCAACACGATCCAGATATCCTCAACATAAACGAGAAAGAGGAGGAACTGTGGACCAGTCAAGAGGTAGAGCAGTTTTGTGTGAAAAAGGAGACTGATGACGCTAGGTTTATATTCACTGCTGTTCCTTTGAAGAGTGAGGAAGATGAAAAGAAACCTCTGTTTTTACAGCTTTATCAGCACCAAGTAAAAGAGGAAGATCTTCCAACCAGCAGCTCAGTTGACCAGATGAAAACAGCAACTGGTGGAGAGGACTGTGGAAGAGAAGAGACTACCAGGAACCCAGATCTAGATACTTATGGAGATGATTGCAGCTCTTCAGAGACTGAAGTCAGTGAGGAATCTGAGGCTGATGATGACGATGATGTACATGACTCTGACTCTCAGCTAAAAGACTTATCAGACTATGGATCAGAACCTGAAGACAGTGACAAAGACTGGAAGGAGAGCAGAGCTCCTGAGTCAGACGTAAACACTGTCAAGAAGTCTTGCAGTGTCAGTGAGCATGGGAAACAATTTCACAAGACAAGTCAGTCAGTGATGTCTTCAAGTTGTTTAGTTGTCAAGGAACGTGCTGAAGTGAAGAAAACTGGAGGCTTGATCAAGAAAAAACGGTCAAAACAGAACTCATTTAGTTGTGAAGACTGTGGAAAAAAATTTAAAAGAAAGGGTGATCTAAAAAAACACATGATAGTTCACACAGGAAAGAAAGCTTTTGCTTGTGATCTTTGTGGACAAAGGTTTGGACAGAAGTCAACTTTAAACAAACACATGATAGTCCACACAGGACAGAAACCATTTGCTTGTGATCTTTGTGGACAAAGGTTTGGACAGAAGTCACATTTAAACAAACACATGATAGTCCACACAGGACAGAAAGCATTTGCTTGTGATCTTTGTGGACAAAGGTTTGGACTGAAGGGAAATTTAAACAAACACATGATAGTCCACACAGGACAGAAAGCATTTGCTTGTGATCTTTGTGGACAAAGGTTTGGACAGAAGTCACTTTAAACAAACACATGATAGTCCACACAGGACAGAAAGCATTTGCTTGTGATCTTTGTGGACAAAGGTTTGGACAGAAGTCAACTTTAAACAAACACATGATAGTCCACACAGGACAGAAAGCATTTGCTTGTGATCTTTGTGGACAAAGGTTTGGACAGAAGTCAACTTTAAACAAACACATGATAGTCCACACAGGACAGAAAGCATTTGCTTGTGATCTTTGTGGACAAAGGTTTGGACAGAAGTCACATTTAAACAAACACATGATAGTCCACACAGGACAGAAAGCATTTGCTTGTGATCTTTGTGGACAAAGGTTTGGACTGAAGGCAACTTTAAACAAACACATGATAGTCCACACAGGACAGAAAGCATTTGCTTGTGATCTTTGTGGACAAAGGTTTGGACAGAAGTCAACTTTAAACAAACACATGATAGTCCACACAGGACAGAAAGCATTTGCTTGTGATCTTTGTGGACAAAGGTTTGGACAGAAGGCAAATTTAAACACACACATGATAGTCCACTCAGGACAGAAAGCATTTGCTTGTGATCTTTGTGGACAAAGGTTTGGACATAAGTCAACTTTAAACACACACATGATAGTCCACACAGGACAGAAAGCATTTGCTTGTGATCTTTGTGGACAAAGGTTTGGACAGAAGTCAAATTTAAACACACACATGATAGTCCACTCCAGAGCCATAGAAAGAGAGAGTTGCGACACTCTTTCAACTCGCTGATAGGCTGTCACGTGGTTCATGCAGCTCTCAATAGTTCCAAACAGCTCGTCACTGTCAGTCAGTTTGAGCAACTACTGGCGCAAACTTAACACAAATATCGACTTTTCTTACTTTGTCCGGCGTCTTTCGGTAATTATTGAGCAGTAACAAACGGATAACTGATTATTTCACTGACTATGCGTTTTATTAAAGCATTTTAGATGTGGCAGATGCATTTATCATTACAGTGAAACGAGACTGTAAACACATTTGTTAGAAAAAAAATGTCTATGCAATACAATGATCAATATAGCCATGTCAACAGAGTTTTATAACGTTACACATGTTAAACAAAAAAAAATCTGCTCCAGATCTGCTCCAGCTTACCTTAGATCATCTGAGATGAAGTCTTCATTTCTGCACATTGTATAGTTGTTCTTTTAAAATAAAATATATATATATATATATATATATATATATATATATATATATATATATGTATATATATATATATATATATGTATATATATATGTATATATATATATATATATATATATATATATATATATATATATATATATATATATATATATATATAGGATCCGAGTACCTGGATAAGAGTTGATTGTGCTTGTAGCCTGACTACTGCTGTAAAATTGTAATTCACTGATTAAAATGTTAATTTAAATGAAACAGTTTCTAGTTAAATCTCATAACAGATGACAAAATAAGTGTTAATTGTGCAAAAATAAATTATCAAACAATTTATTATAAAATATTTAAAATGTAAAATAAGCTTTAATGAAGTACTTTTACTACTATTTATACTGTTTATTAATTACTGTACATCATCTTAAGTCAGCAGGAGCAACATCATCACAACAACACAAAACAGCTGTTAAGTTTAATCTGCGCAAACATTTTCAATCGGAGCTCAAAATGTTTAACTGTCAAAGAAATGTGCAAGGAAATGAACTATCACTCTACAGCAGTGCTTCTCAATTATTTTCTGTTAAGCCCCCCCCCCTCCAGGAAGAATAATCCAGTCCGCGCCCCCCTACTCTCCACTGCAACTATAAATACGGTGGTTGTAATAACCCCGCACATACCAAAGTGGGGTAAAAAAAAGAAAAATGTTTATTATACGACCACTGTAGTATAATTTGTTTATAAAATTGTTTATATATAAAATTGATTCTCAATTCAAGTCCTCAGGCCTCCCTGCTCTGAATGTTTTAGATGTGCCTCTGTTCCAGAACAGCTGATCCACATGATGCATGAACTCTTCTTCAGCCACCAAGTCCTGCAGAAGCAGGTGTGTAGCAGAAGGGAAGCCACACACCTTTCTGTCTTCCCTTGGGAGGTGCTTCCTGTGGCAGAATTTGTTTTCTTTCTGCTACACACCTGGATTGAATCTGTGGGTGATTAACAGGCTTCTACAGGACTTGGTGGTTGCAGAAGAGGTCATGCAATCCTTATTTAATCTACAAACATTTTTGAACTGACTGCCATTTGATACTGAAAAATAAATTGAAATAAAATCAATAACAAATTCAAATTGAACAGTAACATTTATTCAGGAACACAATATATTTAACCTACAACAAAAAATGAATACAACAATTTGTTTTTTTTTTTTTTTTTTTTAACAAAATGAGGAAGTCAGGACTAATGGCTACAATGAGCACGTTTTGCAGCGCATAGCTTTTCAAAGCGGGGTTTCAAGCTGGACACGGCAACTCTTAGCTCGTGTTCAATGTTTAGCTGGGACCTGTACTTGCTCTTTAGTGCAGCAACAGCAGAGAAGCCAGTCTCACAAAGATATGATGTTGCAAAAGGAATAAGAATGTCCATAGCCTTCTGCCCTAAGAGTGGATACTCCTTCTCTACACTCAGCCAGAACTCACTCAGTGTCTGTGATGTGAACGTCAGTCTCAATGTGGAGTCAGATGTCATGTCAATGAACTGGTCTTCCTCTGCAGAGCTGAAACCAGTAGGAGCGGGTGCACTGAAAGGTTCTCTGACCCAGTAATACTGGGAACTGTTTTCAGGGAAGTACTTTTCAAAGAACAGCATCAATGATGAAATATGGTGCATGATGCAGGGAATCACTGAGGAGGCATCATACTCAGTAGTGTCCACAAATTCATTCAGGTTCTCAAATGAATCAGTATTTCCTTCATCAAGTCGCCTGCCCCACATTGCAAGCTTCCGAGTGAAAGAGTTGATCTTGTCTGTGACCTGAGGGAGGTGTTTATCTTTCCCTTGAAGCTGTAGATTCAGTTCATTAAGCCTTCCAAATATGTCACTCGGGTAGGCCAGTTTTGCCAGGAAGTTCTCATCACTAAATTTTTCTGCAAATTTGTGCTTGTGCTCCTGAACCAAAAACACTCTTATCTCCTCTCTGAGCTCAAAAACTCTGGACAAAACTTTTCTCGTGACAGCCACGGTGCTTCACTGTGAAACAGCACAGCTTGGTGTTCAGCTCCCATCTCCTCACAGATGGCAGAGAAGACTCTTGTTTTTAGCGGTCTGGTCTTTATAAAATTGACCACACCTATGATGTCAGTCATACTATCATTTAATTCAGAGGAAAGGTGCCTTGAAGCCAGTGCTTCTCTATGTATGACAGTGTGTCCACTTAACTTTGGGTGAGACCTGTTTGATGAGAGCCTGAACTCCTTTCCTCATCCCTGCCATGGTCTGTGCACCATCACTGCAAACTCCGATGCAGTTCTCCCATTTTAGTCCATTCTCAGTCAGGAAGCAGTCCAGGATTTTGAATAGCTCTTCAGCTGTGGCTCTGTTTTTTACATATTTACAAAAAAGTAGATCTTCACACAGGGAGTTTGTCATTTCAAAGCGTACATAAGACACAAACAAGCAGTCTTTGTTGCTGTCAGTTGCTTCATCAAATTGTAGGGCAAAACATTTGTCTTTGAGTTTATCTACCAGCTATTCTTGAAGATCATAAGCAATGTCATTTATACGTCTGGCAACAGTGTCATTGGACAGAGGGATAGTTTTTAATTTTGCTGCACTTTTGTCATCCAGCATGACTGACACCATGTCTAACGCTGCAGGTAGTATCAGCTCCTCTGCTATGGTGTGTGGTGTTTTACACTGAGCGATTTGGTACGCCACCTTGTAAGATGCTAACAGTGCTCGCTGGTTTTCTGATGTGGCGTTCATAAAGTGGGATGATTGTTGGCAATATTCATCACGTTTTCGATTAAAAAACTCCAGCGGCTTATCAGCGTGATTTGGGTGTAATGTGGTTAATTGACGTCTTAAATTATTAGGCTTTATGCTGTCCGCTGCTAACATTTTAAGACATAACAGACACACCGGTCTTTCCTCATCTCCCACCTTCGTCACAGTGAAGCCAAGCGCTAAATACGCTTTGTCATATTTCCTCGTCTTAGCTTTCTAGGGACCTGCTTTGTTTGTCTCATTATCTTCATCTGTCTTCGCCTTTCTTTTCATCCCTGTTAAATATTTCTCCATGCTGTATCTTCGCTGCACTTTCTAAAACTTCTCATGCGCTGAGTGACTTCTTGCTCTGTGAAAAAATTATTCCGCCCGCTCAGTCTGACAATAACTGCGCCACTGCCCCTACTGTCGTGGATGTGCAATTACACTTACCATTTTACTTTCAAAATGTGAAGACGATTCAAAACTGGGTCACATGAGGCCCCCCCTGGCATCGCACTGTGCTCCCCCAGGGGGCGTGCCCCACTATTTGAGAAACGTTGCTCTAGAGCAGGGGTGCTCATTAGGTAGATCGCGATCAACTGGTAGATCTCTGAGGTAGTACTGGTAGATCGCAGCATGACATTAAAAAAAACAATTGTCTGTTCAGTGCCCTGAGATTACTTCTCTTGTGAATTGACGCTATATAAATAAACTGAATTGAATCTTAGAACATCTTTACTCAGCAAACACAACAGTTTAGGTCAAAATACTATAATTTTAAAGCCACAGTATTGTACTATAGTTCATAATTTCTTATCTGGCAACCCGACTGACATGAAAACTACAGCATTTTTCATGTAAACCAGCTTATTTTTGGTTTATTACCCCAATAAACACTGAAAAATCACTAATGTTTCCACAGGTTGTTTTCGTGTAAACGGGGCCTCATAGTACAGTAGGTAGATCACTTTGACTTGATCATTTAAAAAATAGCTCGCATGCTGAAAAAGTCTGAACACCCCTGCTCTAGAGGCACATTTTGAGAGAGGGCAGTTTACAAATGCCCCTTTTCCACCGGTCAGCTCGGGTCGGTTATTGCATAATGTGCGTCGCAGACACCCACTTTACGCCATCTCCACCGGATATTCCGAGCTGCGCCGCGCCAGATTTCTGGTGTGGTTTCTGAGCAGTGACTACCCGCGCTGATGCGCGCCGGGAGGAGGAATGTGTGTGGACTGAAGCTGCTTTCACTGAAGCGAAGGAGCGAACACGGAAGTACTGTAAATGATTAACACGGTAAAAACAATTATTTTTTTAAATTATAGCAAAGATGGGTCTTCAGCTGAACGTGTCATTAATAAATTCACGTAGTGTTCAAAACTGCAGGATTTTAAAAACTAGGATCGCCGGACGCGCGCGCGTGTATTTCCTTAAAATGTAGCCAAATAAACAGATATAAAAATATATTTCATAGCTGACTGTTTAGCAGGAGTGTTCCTGAGCTGAACAGCTCCTTAATAATGTCACGTAGTGGTCAAATCTGTAGGATCGTCATGTGCACGCGCGCGTGAGTCGGGAGGCTATATTTCATTAAAATGTAGCTAAATAAACAGATATAAAATATATATTTCATAGCTGACTGTTTAGCAGGAGTGTTCTTGAGCTGAACAGCTCCTTAATAATGTCACGTAGTGGTCAAATCTGCTGCATTTAAATTGTTTTGTTTTGACTTCTTCCAAACCTCAGAAAATAAAATATAAAAATTTGAATTTAATTTAAAATAACTCCAACAGGTTACTGTTTGTACATGAACATCTTGTGATTACATTCTGTTAGTAAAAAAAAAGTCTGCACAGAAGGGGTACAAAAAAGCTGTGGAAACAGAACTAGATGTGACCCGACTCGAATTGAGCCGATCTGAGCTGATCTGATCCGACCCAAGCCGAGCGGTGGAAAAGGGGCAAAAGACACAGTCAGGCCGTGTGAGACTGAAGAAGGTCCAACCATTTGTGTTCATCGCCCAGAACCAAATGAGAAGTTCAGCAGAACTTCCACTGACCAGTGATCACATATTGTTCTAAAGTTCCTGTTTTTATTTTCTACATTCGCCTTATAATAATAATAATAATTGACTTTCCTTCCCTCCGTTGATTACGGTGACATTCTCTACATGAATGCTCCTACAAGCACCCTGCAGATGTTGGATGCTGTCTATCATGGTGCACTAAGATTCATAACTGGTTGTGATTATCGTACCCACCACTGCACCCTGTATTCACTGGTTAACTGGACATCATTAACCTCACACAGATTTTTCCATTGGTACATTTTCATCTTTAAATCACTTCTTGGTCTGCTGCCTTCATACATCTCCTCCTACATGTCTTTGTGTGAGTGCAGTTACAGTGTGCGCTCTCAGGACATGGTCACCTGCAGTGTTCCGTCAGTGAGGACTGGACTTGGCAAAAGGGCCTTCTCCTATTCTGCTCCTGCTTCCTGGAATATCTTACAAAAAGATCTGAAGCTCTCGGCCTTGACCTCTCTAAATGGTTTTAAGAATCTGTTGGAATCCTGGCAAAAACCAATGCAGATATGTTCCTGTTTTTGATTTTATACATGTACCTTATAATGTTTTGCTAGTTTTTGATATTTGTTTAAAAAAAATCTGTATTTCTCTGTTTTTCTATTGTTTATTGTTTAAGGAAATTCTACCATTGCTGTTCATCATTCTTTAATTTGTAGCAGGTCACTCTTGTAAATGAGTCCACGAGGTTCAATGAGATTTACCTGACTAAATAAAGGTTGAATTAATGAATGAATCTAGCTGTTTTTGCCATCTTATTTTAATTGGTTAAAAAAAAATCTGTATGCCTCTTTTATAACTGCCTATGTTTGTCACTGTTGTCATCATTCTTTGTTAAAATCAGATCTCTCTTGTAAATGAGTCCTCGAGGCTCAATGGGATTAACCTGCTTAAATAAAGGTTGAATGAATAAAGTGAACTTTGGTACGAACTGTGTTAAATAATACACGTATTTTTATTGAACAATGATCTTCATGCTAACAGTGTCATTGTAATTTCAGAGATTGAGGAGAAACAGAAATGAGGTAAATGGGATGAGGGAAAGATGAAAATGTATCCTCAGAGGACAGGGGCATGCCAGGAACTGATGAGCCAGGATCAACAGGGCCAGGAGGATGGATCAACAGGCAATGCAATCAGGGAACAGAGATGAAAAACCCGAGGGAACAATTAGAGCCCAAAAAATTACATAAGCAGGATAGAAGAACTTCAGACAAGAACATTCATGCACTCCTGTGAAGAAAATGTTAATGAAAATAAGTTCTTCCTTATCTATCTTATCTATTTGATTTGTGTTAAACAAATAAAAAAACTAATACACTTTCAAAGATGTGGGAAAAGCAATAATAAATGAAAAGTAATGTTTGTTAAAGATGCATTTTGTGAATTTTAAGTTTTTGATGCGATCATCTGTGAGGCACTATCCTCTTGTAGCCTGGGCAGCTTGTCCCTGAAGTATGGTGCTGCACACTTCCTCTTGCCCATATATGGAAGACGCTGTGATAGAGCACAGCTGGTCTGTTAGGAGACAGGTAATCAGCATTTACATTTAAAAGTAGGTAGATCACAAAGGAGATCAGATTCCAGGCTGATGCTGATGACTTGTGCAGAGGTAACATACTGCTGAGAGTGGCATACAGAGCACTATCTCACTTTAGAGAAGGTAAGGGCAGTTTCTTATGATTGACCTGCTGGTTAATGTGTTTTAACTTGATCTCTTTTATCAAGTAATTACGTGATACGTATCAAGTAATTACGTGATACGTATCAAGTAATTACTTGATACGTATCACGTTATTACTTGATACGTATCACGTTATTACTTGATACGTATCACGTTATTACTTGATACGTATCACGTTATTACTTGATACGTATCAAGTAATTACTTGATACGTATCACGTTATTACTTGATACGTATCACGTTATTACTTGATACGTATCACGTTATTACTTGATACGTATCACGTTATTACTTGATACGTATCACGTTATTACTTGATACGTATCACGTTATTACTTGATACGTATCACGTTACAGGTAGTCCCCGATTTACGAGCGAGATCCGTTACAACGAGGCGCTCGTAAACCGGAAATCTCGTAATTTGGAACGGCCGCCATTTCTCTCGTAAATCCGGAAATCCGCTCGTAAATTGGAACGGTTTTCGCTAGCGCGACTAAAAACACTCTATTTTCATCTAAAAACTACTTTTGAGTGCATAAAAATGATCGGAAACGTGTGTTTATATGCTTAACTAACTAACTGTAGTGAAAAAACACATGAAAACTCAGTATTTTTTTCGTTTTTTCCAAAAATTCGCAGCTCGTAAGTCTGGGACCTCGCAGATCAGAGCGCTCGTAAATCGGGGACTACCTGTATTACTTGATACGCATCACGTTATTACTTGATACGTATCACGTTATTACTTGATACGTATCACGTTATTACTTGATACGTATCACGTTATTACTTGATACGTATCACGTTATTACTTGATACGTATCACGTTATTACTTGATACGTATCACGTTATTACTTGATACGTATCACGTTATTACTTGATACGTATCACGTTATTACTTGATACGTATCACGTTATTACTTGATACGTATCACGTTATTACTTGATACGTATCACGTTATTACTTGATACGTATCACGTTATTACTTGATACGTATCACGTTATTACTTGATACGTATCACGTTATTACTTGATACGTATCACGTTATTACTTGATACGTATCACGTTATTACTTGATACGTATCACGTTATTACGTGATACGTATCACGTTATTACTTGATACGTATAGATGTCCATCCACATGGTATCAGCACCATTACTAGGGGTGGGCGTATCGATTCTAGTATCGATACTATCGATACCAAGGTGGTACTTGGTATCGAATCGATACTAGCGCTGTGGAATCGATGCTTTGTTGTCGCGCTCTCTCGCTCCGGCACACACGCAAACTGTGCCCCTCCCCCTGCTGTAGGTAGGTGTTTGAGAGCGCGCACTCTGCGGTCTGCTAGCAGAAGCAGCAGAGATGGCAGAGAGAAAGAGAAGCGCTGTGTGGATGTTATTTACTGCAGTGGATAAGGAAACGGCCACATGCAGAAAGGATTTTCTCTAAGGCAGGACAGTTAGTGACACAGAGAAGAAGTGCAATTAAAGGGAAAAATGTAAACATGTTACTGTTCCTGAACAAAAACCTTTTAAGTCATTTCCAACATGTAAATAGAGCCCAAAGGGTTCCTTACACATTATTTGCAACACTGACTTGTTGTTTTTTTTTTGTTTTTGTTTTTTTCAAAAAACATATAATTTATTTATATATAAGTTATAATTTTGTGCGGCTCAACAGCGCCCCCAAGTATCGGAATCGGTATCGAAGTATGCGATTCTAGCACAGTATTTACTTGGTATCGGATCGATTCCAAAATTCTCAGTATCGCCCACCCCTAACCATTACCCATAATGCAAGTTCGCCCATACGCTTGTTTTTGCCTGCATGCTAACAATGGCTAATTTGCAGAACTTGATCAAGTTTTACTTCATGCTTGGTCTAAAAAAATATTAAGAAATGTTTAACCTGTTGTGTGCATTATGTTATTTTTGACTTGTAGTTTTGCTCTGCGCAGCTCTAATGAACAGTGTAGCAGGAATGAAAATGGAACACTTCCCGAATTTTGTTTCGGTCGTATTGACGGGGAAAATGTAATAGGTATGCTGAACAGACGGACCATCGCATTCAATTGCTGTTGTTTAAACATTTAATTAATAAATCTGTAAATGATTAATAAATGTTTCCAAGTGCTTTGTTGGGAGGGAGATTGGTTTCAAAACTTGCTTATCATTAATTTTACTAAATGTATTTTATATTCTTCATTTATTTTACATTTTAATTTGTTACAGCTGATGTTTTAACTGTGTTTGTTGTTTGTATGATATTTTTCTTGCTGTGAAATGTTCTCCTTGGGTGTCCTGAAAGGCGCTTTAAAATGTTTATGTTTATTAAATTTGTTCATTTTTTTACAGAAGAAACACAATACAAGACAATCCCATTAATGATACGTACACAATGTAAAAAAAAATGAAAGGTAGCAGAAGGAAGATTAATCTGCCCCTTTTTTCAAACAGTTTAGTTTAGTTTATTTTAGTAGTTGCATTGGTTGCACAGGAGATGGCAATGTAGTGCCAGAAATGTAGGTGTGGTTACCTGGCCTTCAGCAGCTGTTTACTGTACCTTTGTTACACTCAACTTGCTGCTCAGTGTCTGGCAATCACAGAGATGCTTTTGGTATGTATCTTGTTTTCAATTGTCTTTTGTAAATTAACAGAGAAATGTGAATCTATTTTGTCTGGTTTTACATTTTTCTCTTTAAACAAGATTGTATGTATAAATTTGCTGCATTAAAAATAATTTGAAATATATAGGTAAAGCTTAAATTCATATAAATATTTAATAATTTTATATTAAGGGTTTAAATTTGTTGATTGAAACAGTATTTTCATTTGATATATTTAAATGTGTTTATTATTCAAGGTTTTCAACTTATGGCTCATGGAGTATCAGAGAAAATAAAATAAAAGACTAATGAGTGGAGTTGTACAGCGTCCTCTGTTGGTGCCAAAGCCTTTTTTTCGAGTTCAAGCAAAGGAGACACACAATTTGATACCCGTCAAAATCGGTGACCTTACTGTAATTTCACATAACTATTTTCAAAGTTCATTTTAAATGTGTTTTGGAGTTCTGCCACCTCCTCACTACAGTCTGGGGGCAATTAACATAACATGGGAGCCTCAAGTACTCCGTATCACAGAGGTCACCAAATTTGATACCCGTCAAAATCGGTGACCTTACTGTAATTTCACATAACTATTTTCAAAGTTCATTTTAAATGTGTTTTGGAGTTCTGCCACCTCCTCACTACAGTCTGGGGGCAATTAACATAACATGGGAGCCTCAAGTTCTCCGTATCACAGAGGTCACCAAATTTGATACCCGTCAAAATCGGTGACCTTACTGTAATTTCACATAACTATTTTCAAAGTTCATTTTAAATGTGTTTTGGAGTTCTGCCACCTCCTCACTACAGTCTGGGGGCAATTAACATAACATAAAAAAATGAGGACTGAGATTAAAAGGAAGGAGTTTGTGAAACTCCTTTTTTTTATCCAATAAAAGACAAACGTAAAATAAGTTTTAACCGTACCGAGTGAGATTCGAACCAGCTTCGAGAAAAGCATCTCTGCACCAATCGCAAGTTGATTTACCAACTAAGCTACTGGACAACTTGCATTTTGAAGGTCCACTCTAGGTTTTAAAAGATTGCCCCTCAGGAAATCCTTGCTACGCACGTGTAAAATAATCTGATTTGTAATCAGTTCTTCAAAAACAGTAAACTCAGAAACACTAATATACTGTATATTCAGCTAACACCATTTTTTTTTGTCGTTTCTGTAGTAAAATTTTAATGAGATATATTCGAGCTTTTTTTTTTTTTTAAATTAAAAAAACAAGTACAAAAAAAACTTACAATGTCAAACAAGGCTCGAGACTTAAGGCATGCATAGCATAAAAGAGAATAAAGGCACATAAACAAAAACAATAATGAGTTTTGGGCAGCTTACAACAGAAATTCGTTACAGATTGTTTTAGTTTTTAAAGCTTTGGCATTAGTACAGTACTTTAAAGTAGCTAAGTAAGAGGAAATATAATTAGAAAACACTATAAATCTAGGTTTTAGCAAGGAGAATTTACAGCTGTGGATGTAAAATTTGGCTAAGAGTAGTATTAAATTTACAACAAAAACTTTCTCACTTGAAATATTTGGACAAAAGAAACCAAACAGTATAATTTTAGCGTCAAATGGTAGGTCAATTTCTAACTTTCTATTTACATACATGAAAATGTCTTTCCAGAACACCTGAGTATGAGAACAGTCCCAGAAGAGATGGATGATGGTCTCCTCAGAGCTGTGGCAGAGTGAACACATTGGGTCTACGTTTGGACGGTACTTGGAGATTATATAGTTTACAGGATAACATTTATGCAGAATCTTTAGGGATACTTCTCGAATCTTATTAGTTATAAAGTATTTTCTAGGTAACAACCAAACATCTTTCCAACAGATATCATTAAATAAATTATCCCAGAAGAATATAGAAGCAGGTTTACTAATACATTCTCTAATTATTAATTCTCTAATACATTTGTTATTTGTTTTTTCACTTAAAAAAGGGTCAGAGTTACCAATGAATAATTCTTCAGTTAAATAGTTCGTGCTGTTTTGTACAGGATTTGACATCAACATTTTCACACCAGATGGAATTGCATCAAAGACAATTGCAAATTCTTTTGGTAGTACTGGAAAGTTATACGTTGTTAAAAATTCACTGTAAGAGTAAGTGTTGCCATCTTTGTTGAATAACTGATGTACATGAACTATTCCTCTGTCAAACCAATTTTTAAAGAAAATAGATTTATGTTTAAAACAAATGTCTTTGTTATTCCAGATATAGTATTTGTGTGGAGAGAAATTGTGTTTGTGAACCAGAGTCCAGCACAAAAACAGCTGTTTGTGGAAATTGGAGAGTTTGATCGGGATTTTGTCAATGTTGTAATTACACCTTAAAATAAAAGATAGACCACCCAATGCTTCAAATACATGTGTTGAAATGAAGTTCCACAAAGAGTTTGGATTTAAGAGATATCTTTTGATCCATTTAATTTTAAAGGAGGAGTTTAGAGTCTGTAAGTCTAATACATTAAACCCACCAGAGCACAGCTTATTTATCATAACATTTTTTCGGATTAGATGAACCTTTTTTTTCCAAATAAAATCAAACAATGTTTTATCCACTTTTGAAATGATGTCCTTGGGAACCTCAAGGGCAGAGGTCGCATAAACCAAACTGGAGAGACCTTCAGCCTTAGAAAGTAATACACGACCGGAGATGGATAAATCTCTCTGTACCCATAAATTGAATTTTTTATTAATTACAGTAACAAGGGGATTAAAGTTATCACTTAATCTTTGGTCCTCCTCTTTTATAATATAGATACCAAGGTATTTAACTTTGTGTTTTACTGGAATTCCTGAGATCTCTGTGTCATGACATGTTTTAATAGGGAGTAACTCACATTTAGATAAGTTAAGGTTGAGACCTGAGGCTGCAGAAAATTCACCAAGCAGCTCAGCACACTTTACTTGAGAGCAATCTTTTAGAAATAGAGTTGTGTCATCTGCCAGTTGGCTCAGACATATTTCTCTACCAGCAATCTGAATACCTTTTATGCAGCTGTTTTTAATGAAATGTGCTAAAATCTCCATAGGAAGAAGAAACAAAAATGGAGCTGAGGTTGTTGTTAAAACGAGCTGATGACTCAACAACACACAGCAGCCCCGACTCTGCTGGCGCTATGAATTCTGGGATAGCCTCCGTCTGGAAGGATTCACGAATGCATCTCAGATTTCGACAGGAAGTAGGCCGCATTCCTCGGCCGCATAAGGAGGAGTCTTCGAATTGGGACAGTCGGCCGACAAAATGCGCACTCATGAGGATGCACATAGATATATATCTATGAGGATGCAGCCCATTATTGCAAGTATCTCCATTATTGCGGTTGTTGTGAGAAAATGGCGCAGCTGTTTTACGTCATGGATGTACGTCACGTGATTAACCATCATATATTTTTCTCGTATTTTTAAACAAATTTTTATTAATGACACGCTTGAACTGTAAAACTGATTTGCAATTTTATCGTGCTGTTTAATTATATTTTTTGAGTTTCATAATACAAATGCGCGATGACGTTGAACTTTTAGGGGGCGGAGATTTGAGGTTACCCCGTGACCCACGTGACTTCCGCTTTCCATTCTAGTCGCAAGACTCTCAACTCTCGCTCTGGCGCTAACGAAGATAAGAAAGAAAGGTATCGTGCTGTACTTTTAGACTACGAGTTACTTTTCTGTAACCTTAACAGTAATTTCACCTTCTTGAGTGCGTTTAATTTATACCGGTTTAGTATCAATTATTTTAAGGAAACTTTAGAGAGATGAGGCGACAGCAAACTAAACAACGAGACGAAGTGGCTACGGAAAACATGGAGTTTCTGGAAACAACAGTCACAGATTATAAAAAGGAACGATATCGTTTAAAGGACAAACTGCAACGCAACGAAACCCAAGATGCTGCTTTCAACCCAGAAGTTCTGCTTCACAGATTAGGTTTGTATCTAAACATTCCTGCTTTTCAGTGCGATTTTAGTTGTTTTTATTTTTTTTATTAATCCAAATTTTGACAGTAGTACAAAAATATAATACAGAACATAGTCTGTTACAATAATAATAATAATAATAATAAATTCAATTTATACCGCACTTTTCATTAATAAAAATCTCAAAGTGCTACAACAATAAAAACAAGTGATAAAATCAAATAAAATCAATAATGGTATCAACTAAGATTAAAAACAGAATCATGTGGAGGCAGAATAGGCCTGCTTAAAAAATAAATAAATAAATAAATAAAACAAGTGATAAAATCAAGTAAAATCAATAATACTATCAACCAAGATCAAAGATAAAATCATGCGGGGGCAGAATAGGCTTGCTTAAAAAGAAAAGTCTTTAAACCGCTTTTAAAGTCAACCAGTGACTGTGGAGCTCTCAGGCAGTCAGGAAGGGAGTTCCATAGGCGGGGGGCAGCCACACAGAATGCCCTGTCTCCCATGGTCCTTAATTTGGTTCGTGGAATGTGAAGTAGATTACTGTTCTGTGATCGTAGAGACCGGGTGGATGAATATGGTGCAAGAATGTCCTTTAGATAGTCAGGTGAAGTTCCATGTAAGCATTGATGTGTAATGAGAGCAGTTTTGTATTGAATTCTGTAGGTGACAGGAAGCCAATGGAGGTTATGGAGAATGGGTGTAATATGTTCAAATTTACGAGCTCTCAATAAAATCCTTGCTGCACTGTTTTGAATATATTGAAGTTTCTGAAGGTTTTTGCCAGGGATTCCAATAAACAGGGAGTTGCAGTAGTCGAGCCTGGAGGAGACAAAGGCATGGACGAGTTTCTCAGCATCGGAAAAAGTCAGAGATGGGCGAAGTCTGGAGATGTTTCGAAGATGGAAGAAGCAAGTTTTAAACAGATGCTTAATGTGAGTTTCAAATGTAAGATGAGAGTCCATTTTTATTCCAAGATTTGTAACAGAGGTGGAGAGGGGGATGTCTTGACCAGAGAAGGAGATTGTTGTTAAAGTTGATGTTTGTATCTGGTGAGGGGTGCCAATCATTATGGCCTCAGTCTTGGAGCAGTTTAATTGAAGAAAGTTCTGATTCATCCATGCCCTTATTTCCTCCAGGCAGGCAGAGAGGGCAGTGAGTGAAGATGGAGATGGGGATGATGAGGATGATCCAGTCCTGATGTAAAGCTGTGTGTCGTCGGCATAGCAGTGAAAAGAAATGTTGAACTGATTAATAATTTGACCTAAAGGCAGCATGTAAAGGGAAAACAGCAGGGGCCCCAGAACTGACCCTTGAGGGACACCACAGGAGACACCGACTGTCTGGGAAGTGGCATTGCCAAGACTAACGCATTCCAGCCTATCGGAGAGGAAAGATTTGAACCAGTCCAGGACAGTGTCACAGAGACCGACCTCCACATGAAGACGGTGGAGGAGAATATTATGGTCCACAGTGTCGAAGGCTGCAGTGAGGTCAAGGAGGACAAGGACGGAGGGAGAGCCAGTGTCAGCAGCCATGAGGATATCATTTGTAACTCTCAGTAATGCAGTCTCAGTACTGTGAGCTGCTCTGAATCCAGACTGAAACTTCTCGTACAGAGAGTGTTGCTGTAGGTGGTCCTGCAGCTGAGCAGCAACTGCTTTTTCCAGCACTTTGGACAGAAACGGGAGGTGGGAAATTGGGCGGTAATTAGAAAAAATGTCGGGATCCAAATTAGATTTTTTCAGAAGAGGCCTAATGATGGCAGTTTTTAGAGGCAGTGGAACATGACCAGATTGTAGAGACTGATTTATTATTTGAGTGATTAATGGGCTTATTGCAGAGTGATTGGATTTTATGAGAGATGAGGGGAAGGGATCCAGGGCGCAGGATGAAGGCTTCATTTTCTTTATGATGGACTCCACCTCACTCTGAACAACCTCATCAAAGCTGCTCAGGGACCCAGGATGCAGACGGGTAGATGGTAAACGAAGATCAGGGAGGTTGTGAAGCTGAGATCTGATGGTGTCAATTTTGTTTTTAAATGATGAAAGGAACAGGTCGCATTTTTGAACACATTCCTCAGAAGTTTGTTTAATGGGATTAAGTAGATGAGTTACTGTGGAGAAGAGCTGTTTAGAGTTACCAGGGCAGGTGTTGATGATGTTGGAGTAATACTTGGAGCGTGCTTCTTTAAGAGAATAGGCGTATGCTTTCTGATGTTCTTTGTATGCCTGCTTATGTACCGAGAGACCAGATGATTTTAGACGTCTCTCGATAGCACGGCCAGTTGCCTTCATCCTGCGGAGCTCACCAGTGTACCAGGGGGCTGAACGGGAGAAAGACACCAGTCTTGTCTTCAAGGGAGCATGTAGGTCCAGAAGCTCTTGGAGAGATCGGTTGTAGTAATCAACGGAGTCATTGGCAGATGAATGATTGACAGCGGTCAGGGCGTGAAGATCAGCGGACAGAACATCAGGGGAAATGTTTTTAAAGTCCCGGAACTGGATGGGTCGCTTTGGGTTTGAAGCAGGTGAAGTTGAAGGCACTTCCAGAGAGATGACACTGTGGTCCGAGACACCCAGGTTACAAGAAAAAATAAAACAAAAAGCAGCAATTAAACAAAGATATAATACAATATAAACAATATCATACATAGGGGTCCGATTATGAGACATAGAATTTTGTAAAAATAGTTCTTGTTTTTCTAAGCTTCTGATTATTTAAAGTAAGCTTTTCAATAGATGCAATGTATGTTTTAAAGTCACATTCTTCAACATTATTCCATGAGGGGCTTTTTTCACTCCGTTTCATCTTGTGGATATAGTATTTTGCTAAAATTACAATAAGATTAACTAAAGATATCTCTTCTGAAGAGAAGGATGAATTGTTGAAAATCAGCAAGATTTGTAATTTAGATAAAACAATATTTTCTAACTTTTGTTGTCAGGAAATGTTGTACATCTGACCAAAATAATACATGAGGACATTCTACGAACAAGTGTTCAATACTTTCACCTTCATTCTGACAAAAAGAGCAGTTGTTACTAATATCAGAAAATAATCGACAAATATTATCTTTAACTGGGTAATATCTGTGTATAACTTTGAATAAAAATTATTTGATCTTATTGTTAAGTACAGTATATATTTATGAGGTAACAAACAAATGTTGTTCCATATTTTTTTGTTTAAATAATCCCATCTATATTTACATATGGGAACTGATAAAGCCTCTAAAGCAAGTGTGCTTCCCAGTCGCCCGCGAAGCGCAACCTTGCTCTAACAGCTGACGAGCCGGCTCTCAGCTGTTAACAAGGTGAAATGTCCGCTGCTAAGCTTCATTCTAACTCCGGCAGAAGTGGTGGAGGTGACATGTCCGCTGCTAAGCTTCATTCTAAAGGCCCCAGTATACCTGTTTCTTTTGCCTCACGCCACTGGACTGGCGTGTGCAGCGCGCAGGCAGTTCATATATAGTTCTGTGCAAGCGCAGCTCTCTGAGTGCAGGCTCCAGCAACTGCAGCCGGGCGGAGCAGGACAAATTGAGGTCGCTGATTGGTCATTTGCTGACACGCGAGGCAGTTTATCAACGCGCGCGTAGGCGTAGTAAAATTTGACCTTGGCGCGTTCACGCCCGTGATCAAAGGCTTTTGCCGCGGCGCTCCCACAGCGCCGAGCGGCGTGAGGCAAAAGAAACAGGTATATCGGGGCCTTTACTCCGGAAGAGGTGGTGGAGGTGACATGTCCGCTGCTAAGCTTCATTCTAACTCCGGCAGAGGTGGTGGAGGTGGGGGGTGGGAGGAGTGACGATATTCCAATGCGCAGCAACGCTTTCCTCAGCCCTCCCTATCTTGTATGCTCACAGACATAGTCTCGCGAGTTTTGGGTGCGGTGACTCAAGAGACTTTAGGACAGCCGCAGTGGAGCTGTTGCGTAGTAAACATGGAAGGAAAACTAGCGAACAAGCAAACGAAAACTTATTATTTTCACACAGAATGGGAGGAGGATTTTTTTAAAATTTTTATTCTAATTCAAAGTCTATTTGCCTCATCTGTAATTTGAGCGTTGCTTTGCCCAAAAAGTGTAACTTGGAGCTGCATTTCAAGACGATGCACAAACGATTTGATACAGATTTCCCTCCTAAAATTTGTTTACGGACTCAGAAAGTGCGGGAGCTAAAACACAAGCTTGCAGCCCAGCAATCAATCTTCACTCGGCCCAGCACAAAAGGTAAGGCTGCTACGATCGCCTCCTACCGTGTTAGCCGCATCCTGGCTCAACATAAGAAGTCTTTCAGTGATGGAGAAGTTATGAAAGAAGCGTTTATTGAGGCTGCAGATGCGCTTTTTCACGATTTTAAAAATAAAAGTGAGATCGTAGCTGCTATTAAAGACATGCAGTTGTCCAGACAAACAGTGACACGGCGATGTGAGGGAATGGCTGTGGATGTGGAGGAGCAGCTAAAAAAGAACGTGCAACAATGTGAGTGTTTCTCTCTTCAGTTTGATGAGTCAACAGACATGGTGGACATAGCACAGCTGTGTGTTTTCATCAGAATGGCCTTTGCAGACATGAGTGCAAAAGAGGAGCTGCTCACCATCTTGCCTTTGAAGGGACACACAAGAGGAGAATATATTTTTAATGCGTTTATGGAGTTTGTTAATAAAAGTAACTTGCCCCTCTATAAACTAATTTCTATAACAACTGTTATATATATTTGTTTTTTTGGCCCTCCCTCATGCCCCCTCCACACACACACACCCACTGCGCATGCGTGCTGCTGAACCTTCACCCAATGCGCATGCGTGCTGGGTCACTCTGCTGGCAGTCTGCTACTTTCTTTTGTGCTAAAAGTTGAGCTAACAACAAGTTAACAATAAGTTAAAGCTGGATTTTGGATAAGAGTTGACAGATTTGACACCAAGTGGGACCTCTTCATCTAACAAGTTGCACACCAGACGCTGAGTGGACTGTGGACCAGAACCAAGTGACGATGATGTCGGACTTTCCTCCGTGATAAACAGCTGACTTACAGCAGGTAAATCAACGTTCTTAATATAATGTTTGCTTGTGTTTACTTTGATCACACAACAACAGAGTTTTTATTTATTTATTTCTGCCAGGTGGAGAAGCTGTCATTCCAACAGGCTGATGGTTCTGAGGTTCTGATGGGGTCCAGATGAACACACAGCAAGAGTCCAGTTCATTAACGTAGTTACAGTTCGGTTCACGTGTTTTAATAGTGTTTTCAGTTTAATTCTCAGTATTTGTGTTACGTCCAGTTTGTGGTGCTAAATAAATAAATAAAAAATAAACCTGGTGTCTTCATTTTCACAGCACGTTACGCACTGTTTAAAAAACGTAACGAGTCCAGATAGATACTGTAGTTCAGATAAATTTATACATCTCCCACGCTAACATAAATACTGTTTATTATTGTTAAACTGTTATATTGAGCAGCGTGACACGTGAAATGTCTGCCTGCCCTAGACTGTCCGCGCGTGTGAGCTGCGCGCATGTGGTTGACACAAAAGCTCCACGGGAGATGTTTACATTATCAACGGGGGGTCAGCGAAAAAGTTCCACCTTGAGAGGTGGATCAGGAAAGTATCGGCGTCAAAGAGGGGGGCCAGCAGCGTCGTGTAGGCGATGAGCAAAGTTGCAAAGAGAAAGTAGCGGTTACACTCAAAATACGCGCCGTGTAAACTGGGCCTTAAACCAATACTGTATTTTTACAAACTCAGAATTTATCAACTCAAACATTTGTTCCAAGTTTTTACCTGAACAAAAAAAGTAGTGTCATCAGCAAAAAGAATACATTTAAGGATACTAGACACCTTCATTAAATCATTCACATATAAAATAAATAACTTAGGTCCAAGAACAGAGCCCTGTGGTACTCCAGATAATACATTTCTTAAATCAGATCTTAATCTTCAATTTGAACAAACTGTTTTCTGTCTTCTAAATAACTAGATATCCACTGTAATGCAGGTCCTCTAATACCATCTTTTTTCAATTTATCAAGTAAAATGGTATGGTCAATGGTGTCAAATGCTTTTTTTAGATCGACAAATATACTTATACAATTTAGCTTTTGATCAACAGCTGTGGTAACTTGTTCCATTAATTCCATTAGAGCCATGGATGTTGACTTATTTGATCGAAATCCATAGTAACCGTGTTTCCATCTATTTTCAATACGAATTTTGAGTGAATTTTTGAAAATTCGCAAAAATGTAAATAAAAATTAATGCGAAGCAGAAGTGTTTCCATCAACTGGCTTGAAGCGCTTCTACCAGGCCACGCAAAGCGGCATTACGTCAGACGTCAGCGTTACGCATGTCTACAGTAAACAGGAAGTAGCGGTTGAAAACAGAACCCGACCACACATCTCGGCAAAATGGAGAGAATATTTCAGGTATGTGTTGCTATCGGGCAAGTTGTATTTATTCTGTCATGCCAACTAGTTTTATCGATGTTACATGTTGTCCGGAGACGAAGTCACGTGACGTGAATGTTCGCTATGGCAGAACTGAGTCGGCAAATCTGTTTCCATCTGTCGTATTGCGCGTCAGCTCTGTTTCGAAGTACCCCAAAACCACCTCAAGCGAGCGTATCAACTTTGGGGCGAATTAGAGGAAGTTATATCGCATTTTGCCGTTTCCATTCACCATTTCTGATGCGATGCTTCAAAATGCGCATCTAGAAACCTTGATGGAAACACGGCTATTTACTATTACTTAGAATGTTATTTTTTTCCAGAAATTTGTCAAGTCAAATTACAAAAAGTTTTTCTAAAATTTTTGAAAACTGTGGCAACAAGGAAATAGGTCTATAGTTGTTAAATTCACTTTTATCACCATTTTTGAATAATGGAATTACCTTTGCTATCTTCATTCTATCTGGAAAAACTCCAGTTGAAAAAGACAAATTACATATATATTGAAATTAGGGGTGTAACGGTACGCTAAAATCACATTTCGGTTCGGTTCAATTACAAGGAGGGCTCGGTTCGGTTTATTTTCGGTTTATTTTCGGTACAAAAAAAAAAAGACAAAATAAAGACTTACAAAATGTTTATTTTGAAAATATGCCAAAAATATGTTTGTATTGTATTGTAGTAATAAATAAAAGTGACCCATTTGGATGATATTTTAAATAAACAGCACTCTACAATAAATAAATTATATTAAAAATAATAAAAATCTTAATGAATACAATAACAGTCAGAACCAGAACAATAAGCAGCAACAGACTGTTTACAATCTTAACTAATAAAGTTTTTGTCCAGTAGCACCAGTGTGGCTGTATTTGTCCTCATTACTCACAACCTCTTCTTGGTGGGACTGGTCCTGGAACAGTTCCAGAGTTCAATTCAGTCATCACACACTTCTTAGCTGCAGCAGGTGATCTCTGGTGGATTTCCCTGAAGTGGAAGGAGAGCAGCTACCTCTGTAACTGGAAATACTGGAAATAAAACACAGAGGTAAAAAAATAAGTTAATAAGATTATAATTTTAAATAATAATAAATTATAAATAATAATTATAATAAAATAACAATACCTCTTGAACGGTTGAATATCTCACTCATCATCAGGGCAGGGTTTAAATCAGCTCCAGGACTTGTTGACCATCAGTTTTAGTTTTTTCATAAAGAGCTGAACTTTTTGACTTAAGTGTTGACGTGATGGATGTCTCATAGCAAGGATCAACTGTGCATTAAAAACTTTCAGACTTAGATTCAGAGCTTTAAAAACTCATACAGTTTGTGTTATTGATCTGGACCCATCTAAATTACCTGATGAAGTTGTTTAAATGCAGCTGTGTTGTTAGCGCACTTTGTAGAAGTTGTTTAAATGCAGCTGTGTGGTTAGCGTACTTTGTAACAGCTCGTTCACGTTCTGATGACGTAGTTTCCAGCGCGTTCACGTTAGACGTGTTGCTGCTGCAGATCCAGTCTTCATGAAAAAACGTCCACACACACAGCTTTGTGCGCTCGTCTTTTAACAAGAAAACCATAACGTTAACAAACAGGAAACCGCAGCGAGAAGCTAACGGCTAATGCTGCGCGTGCTGCGAGATAATAGCTCCGTGCTGAAACGCGCCCAGGAAATTTTGTTCCGCGGCGCACATATTAACATTCAATGAGTGAAAAAATAACCGTTTCGGTACAGCACGTTCGGTTCGGTCCACCTCCGTACCTTTTCGGTTCGGTACACCAACTACAACCGTTACATGCCTAATTGAAATGGTTCAATAACATGACACATTATTTCCTTAACCACCATCATATCCATGTCTTCACACTCTTTCGATTTTTTTGTCTGTACATCTGTTAACTACATTCATTATTTCATCTTTATCAGTACCCTTTAGGAACATACTGTTCACACAATTTTTGATTAAATAACTCCCATTGTCCCCCATTTTTGGTATGGCAGCCGCAAGGTTGGGTCCAACATTCACAAAGTAATTATTAAATTAATTTACAATTTCATGATCATCCTGTATTTCTTTGTTATTTACCACATAATGTTGGGAAAGATCCACGCTAACCTTGTTTTTCTTTTTTAGAACACCATTCATTACCCGCCATGTTGCCCTCATATCACCACCACATTTATGTAACAATTTCAATATAATACTCTCTCTTTTGTTTCCGTATGATCCATGTTAACTTGTTCTTGTACACTTTATATTTGTTTTCCGCCTTGAGTGTTCTGGATTTCAAAAAACAAGAGTACAGATAGTTCTTTTTTTTCAGGGTTTCCGTGGGGTCTTAAAAAGTCTAAAAAAGTCAAAAATTTCAAAATCTCTATTTAAGCCTAAAAATGTCTTAAATTTGCTGAATTATTGTGTTGAAGTCTTATTTTTTTTTAAAGAGGTCTTAATTCCGTGCGCCGTCGTAATCCTGCCTCAAGCGCTCAAAAAAAAGCTTCCTACGTGACAAACATGTGACGTATTGCAGCTAGGGCTGCAACAACGTGCTATTATGCTTCTTTCACGGCTGTTTTGTTCACCGGTAGAGCTTTGTAAATGCAGGCTGACTGAATAAAGTAAAAAATAAAAATAAAACTGCAGCGCGCTGCGTGTGTGGCTCGAACAGAGCGAGGAGGAGAGAGGAGAACAGAGACTGTTTTCAAAGTTATTTTACAAATGACCGACGCGACGCAGAGAAAACCAAAGGCTGAGTTATAAGTCTTCCAACGTGTGGGAGCACCTGACGCTTCATGAAGATAAAAAAACTGCTTTGAAAAGTGGCGACGCGACACGAGATAACCACGTGGATGAAACATAAACATGACGGAGTTGGAAACTAACTTCACCACACAGCAGGTAAAGTCTCTACATTAAACCACATTTGTTCTGTTTCAAAGTGAGAAAACGTAATGTCAGTGTCTGGTAGCTGCTGAAGCTGCTTGTTTCTTAGCTGTGACAGAGAATGTGTGCGTTTTTATTTTTAATTTAATGGTACAAGCAGTGTTTAAATGTGATTTATAAATAAATCTAACACAAAGATTATGTTAATTTAATGATTTAGCTTCAACTTTTAATTTGCTGGCAAATTCTGAAGACACTGCATTGTATGGAAAAATGAATTGCATTTAAACAGGAATTACAGTGACCCGGCTGTGCTGGGGTGGTTTCGGGGCGGGTGCCGGGGGCTTGGGACCCTGAGGGCGTGTCGTCCCCGGGCTTGGGCCTGGTGGGGGTCGGGGGTCTTGGGCTCTGGCGGGCGGGTCGCCGGGCTATGGGCTGGCTGGCGCTCTGGTGCCCGGCTCTGGCCGGGGGCTCTCGGCTCGCTGGTGGGTTGGGGTTCATATGCTGGGGGGTGGGTGTCTGGGGGCGTGACTGGTGGCCAATGGGAGGGGGCGGGCAAACCCAGCCTGGGTGTCTAATGTGTTATGTGTTCTGAAAGTTGTTAATATGAAGGGTGGGTGTAGTATTTCTTCTGGGGTGGGGATTAAGTGGATGTCCTTGATGATGGTCTTGGACTATGCTTGGCCGGTGTGCGGGCCCTGGTTGGGGCCTGTTCTTGGTGCTTCCTGGCTCTGTCGGCGGTTGGGCGGGCGCTCTTGGCCGTGTCGTCCATGTGGGATTTTGTGTCTTCTTGGACGGCGGGCTGACTGCGGTTCGCAGGGGTCATGGCGGCCCTGGTGGGTGTGGGCTGTTGGTTCTGCTGTTGGCGGCCCTCGGGGCCGTGTCCCTCTCTGGTCTTGGCTCAATGGCCTGGCGGTCGGAGAGGTGTTTCTTTTTCCTCGCTCCTTGGGTGGACCTTGGCGAGCTGGGGGGGTACGCAGGGTCAGCGGGGGAGCTGACTCGCTGTGGGAGCACTGTTCCTGCAGATATTTTTCTCCCCATCCCTCAACACGCACCTCCGCCCTCTTCATCTTAAATTAATACATGTAGGGAATTTGAGTCTCGGGTGTGCTGCGATGGTTTTACATCTCTGTTGTTCAGAGCACCTGGGACTCAATTTTATATACACTTTAGACTAGGGCTGTGCGATATGACGATATATATCGTGGGGACGATAGAAACGTGTCTATCGTGCTACTTTCCTTCTATCGTCTCTATCGTGATAAATAAGAATAAAAAAATAACTGTCGCAAAGAAGCTTCATATTGTGGTTTTGCGAGATGACGGCGCTGCTTTATGTTTGACGCACGCGCGGGTTTGCGACACATCTTCACGTTGTTAAACTCGAGTTCAACAGAGACGCAGCCGGCATGAAGCCGGTGTCACCAGATAACTATGGGTGTCACAACAAGGAGAAACAGCTGCGCAGGCAGCCCAAGAAGAAGAACTTTTACCAAAAAGAGGGGAAGCTCACCTTGTTAGCTTCCATTATTTAGCTCCGCTGAAACTCGGAGACAAAATGGGTCCAGAGGACACGAAGTTCAACCGAGTCCGAACTCGGGTCCAGTTAACCAATACAAAACAGACCAGAGACACAACAGAACCGGAATCAAACGCAACGTTTTCTCTTTTCTGTTTCTTTGCCTTGTTTACTCCAGATTCCAGTCAGAGCGGATTTCTTCTTCATGGGTTTTATTAGCAGCCGTTGTTTTACCGCCACCTGCAGGAAAAATTTGGACCAAAGTAGGTCCAAAGTTGGACCAAAGTTTCTACTTTGGTCCAAAGTTCC
This sequence comes from Garcialebias charrua, assembly GCA_038048925.1. Classification (NCBI taxonomy): domain Eukaryota; kingdom Metazoa; phylum Chordata; class Actinopteri; order Cyprinodontiformes; family Rivulidae; genus Garcialebias; species Garcialebias charrua. The sequence continues at coordinate 19,090 of JBBPBX010016652.1, read as the reverse complement.
TTGTTCTTTTTGTTCACATTCTTATAATTGTAACTGTATCTGTAGTAAAATAAAATAAAAAATAAAATAAAAACTGGTCCAAATTTTTCCTGTACACACACATCGTGTTGTATATATACAACACGATGTGTGTGTGTGTGTGTGTACAGGAAAAATTTGGACCAAAGTTTTTTTTAATATCGTGATATATATCGTTATCGTGATATAAAAAAGTCCATATCGTGATATATGATTTTTTTCATATCGCCCAGCCCTACTTTAGACATTCATTCATAAACATCTTCATAAAAATCACGTATAGGGAATGGAGTGAGCACTATGGCTATGGGTGGCGGGATGACACCAATCTCACCCCCATGCCTATGCTCACTCAACATTATGCATTTAGACAATTAGGGCTTGGGTTAGAGTTGGAGTGGAGGGGAAACTGGTATAATGCCAGCCTTTGCTCCTTCTCTTTCCTTTTTAAGTACACTTTAGAACAACACTCACCTTTGGGGACGGGGGTGTGTGTGTCGGGGTCTTGATTTGTTAATTTCAATTTTATTTATTTATGTATTTATTTATATATATATTTTTTATATATATATATATATATATATTATTTATTTATTTTTCTCTTACCCCCCTGGTTGCCTGGCGGACATTCTGGGGGTGGGCCGTCAGGGGTTGTGCTGGGGTGTGGGGGGGTTCGGGGCCTGCGGGTTTGCCGTGGGCGGGACTGGCAGTGCGCTCCCCCTGGGGCTGCTTGGGCTCGGGTGTCCTGTCCTGTCGGCGGGGCGCGGGGTGGGCCGGATCTTGGATGTCTGCTACTCTCCACCCCAGAATGAATGGGCCTACCTCCTGGGTTTGGATGTGGGCTGCCCCATGTAGGGAGCAGGTACATGTCTTGGACCTGGGGGGTATAGAGTGTGCATCGGGATTATGAATGGAGCGTGTCGTTATTGTTTGTCTTTCTATGACTGAGGGTGAGGATGAGGGTGGGTCTGAATGAGTGTGTCTGTGTATGAATGTTTAAGTGTCAGGCTGGGACTTGGACTGCCCCCTCTCTAGCCGTTTTCGCATTGGCCAGCCCTCCCCGGCTCTCCCAGCTTCTAACCCGGGTTCGGCGTGTTCGCATTTACCTTTTCCGCCCGGGATCCACCGTTGTTCTGGAACCACGTCCACCGTGGTTCTATCGGGCCCCGCCACACGGACCCAGTTTCACGTCATGTACTGCTCACATTTTATTCGTTGTTTGCAGCAGGGGCGGGACTCATTCAAACAACCTCAGCGCGAGGGTTGAATTTCATTCAAATTTAACTACAGAAACCCCTAAAACAATTGTTAGCTGAATTAGTTTTTCTGAGTGAAATTTTTGTTAATAACTGATCACAAATCAGCTTATGTTACAACGTAAATAACAACGAAGCACGGACCCATTTCCACCTTTCAGCGCGACTTGAATGTCATTAAACAATAACTAAAACAATAACTAATATTGTCTAACTGTTGCGCGCAGCCAGGGTTTTAAAATATAACTAATAATCTCTAACTTCTACGTGCAGCTAAAATGTTGTGGTTCCTATATGGGTAAGTTGGACACCTGAAAATCCAGTCTGTTGTTTAGCTCAAAGCGTTAATGCACTGTTGTTTTGACCCGGAGAAGCGGGTTCGCTTCCCGCCTGGTACAAAGTTATTTTACTTTTTTTTATTTTATTCACATTTTCTTTTAAATAAAAAGGAGTTTGTTTGGTTAACAAACTCCTTTTTATTTACTCCAATAAAAAAAAAAAAAAGTAAAATAACTTTGTCCCAGGCGGGAAGCGAACCCGCTTCTCCGGGTCAAAATGACAGTGCATTAACGCTTTGAGCTATTCAGCGGACTGGATTTTCAGGTGTCCACCTTACCCATATAGGAATTACTCCTTTTAACATTTTAGCTGCACGTAGAAGTTAGAGATTATTAGTTATATTTTAAAACCCTGGCTGCGCGCAACAGTTAGACAATATTAGTTATTGTTTAATGACATTCAGGTCGCGCAGAAAGGCGGAAATGGGTGTGCGCTTCGTGTTATTTACGTTGTAACATAAGCTGATTTGTGATCAGTTATTAACAAAAATTTAACTCAGAAACACTAATATATATATATCCAGCTAACAATTTTTTTTTAGCGGAGTCTCCTCTCTTAAAACACGAACACTCCACCCACGTGAAGAGAGCACCCCACCCACTTCCAGAGAACTGCCCACCCACTTCAAGGCGGCTCTGCGGCAAATGCGTAATGAACGCGGGTGGCCCAGAGCAACCCAGGGGCGGCCCGGGCCATTGAGGGCTGGCCAATGCGAAAACGGCTTCTGATACTTCTGAGGCTACCTAGTGTTGCGCTCCTGCCACGTGGCCCCCTGGTGGGTGTTCCTCTGCCTGCGGGCGTGCTTGGGGCCCTCACTATCTGGGGCTGGGCGCTTGGGCGTTTTGTCGGCTCGGCCTGGTGGCTGCCTGGTGGGGCTCGGGTCCTCTGGTCCTGTTGGGTCTGGACCTGAGGGATGGGCGTCCCCGGTGCCCGAGCATCGGTGACCGGCCCTGGGGCTACATCGGTGCAGCGGGCTCCGGCGGGGGCCTGTGTATTTGTCGCTGTTGACCCCGGGGGGTCATTGTGTGTGGTCCCTGGTGGGGTTCGTCCGGTTCTTCCCCTTGGTCGGATCTGGGGAGTGGACGAGTGGCTCGTCCTGTTCGGGTGGTCCTGGGGACTCTGGGCTCGGGGTCCTTCCTGGGGTCTTGGGCTTTGATCGCCCTTTCGTCTGTCTCGGGCTTTGGGGGGACGGATCTCTGATGCTTCACAATCGCTACTAAATGTTCTATTGGAGGAACCTTATTCACTTATGCATGCTCACAACCACACACAAATGGATGTAGGGATGTATATCAGAGTCAGAGTCAGAGAGTCTTTATTGTCATTTGCACCGCATGTGGTACATGAGATGAAAACGAGATTATGTACACGAGGTCCCAGTTACATCCAACAACAAATGAAAGAGAAAAACAGTAATAACATCGAGAACTAACTAAGAAAAACATCAACTAGTAATACACTAAGCCTAATATAGTGGGAATAAACAGCAGCACGAACATGAGTTTGTATGAGCAGATGGTCACAGATGAACACAGATGAACACAGCAACAAGAAAACATATCAGCATCACCATGATGTGATATTTTGCAGTGTTTATTTTAATTTTATTTTTATTTATTCATGAGTCTAACAGCCTCAGGGTAGAAGCTGTTCCTCAGTCTAGTGGTTCTACACTTGATGCTCCTCAACCTCCGTCCTGAGGGGAGTGGGGCAAAGAGTGAGTGTGCTGGATGAGTGAGGTCTTTCATGATACAGGTGGCTCTTTTCCTGCATCTAGAGGTGTAAATGTCTGTGATGGTGGGGAGACTGACTCCAACAGACTTCTGTGCAGCCTTCACCACTCTCTGCAGAGCTTTCCTCTCTTCAACTGTGCAGCCTCCATGCCACACGTTGATGCTGGAGCACAGGATGCTCTCCACTGCACACCTGTAGAACGAGGTGAGAACTGGGCTGCTCAGACCGGCTCGTCTCAGCCGTCTGAGGAAGTAGAGTCTCTGATGACCTTTCTTGATCAGGCTGGTGGTGTTGTTGCTCCAGCTGAGGTTATCATTCATGTGTACACCCAAGTATTTGTAGCTGGAGACCACTTCCACTGCAGACCCACCTATTTTCAGTGGGGCATGGTTGTGTTTGTTCCTTCTGAAGTCCACAATCATCTCCTTTGTCTTCTTCACATTCATGTGAAGATTGTTCTCTTTGCACCAGCTCTCCAGGTGTTCCACCTCCTGTCTGTAGCTGGACTCATCATTGTTTGTGATGCATCCCACCACCGCTGTATCATCTGCAAACTTAACAATATGACAGCCTGGAAGTGTGGCTGTACAATCATATGTGAGCAGAGTGAACAGAAGGGGGCTCAGCACACATCCCTGAGGAGAGCCAGTGCTGAGGGTTATGGTGGAGGAGGAGAAGTTGTGGATCTTCACGGACTGTGGTCTGTCTGTTAAGAAGTCTAGTATCCAGTTACAAATAGAGGGGCTTAGTCCAAGTGTAGATAGTTTGTCTATCAGAGTTTGGGGGATCATGGTGTTGAAGGCAGATGTGAAGTCCACAAAGAGCAGACGCACGTATGAGTCTTTCTGATCCAGGTGGGTGAGAGCAGTGTGGACCACGGAAGAAATGGCGTCCTCTGTTGATCGGTTCTCACGGTATGCGTATTGATGAGGGTCCTCATTGATGTTGACGGTTGCCTTGATGTGGGACATGACCAGTTTCTCAAAACATTTAGCGACTATCGGGGTGAGGGCCACCGGTCTATAGTCATTCAGACCAGTCACTGTGGAGCTCTTTGGGACTGGGATGATGGTCGCGGTCTTCAGGCAGGTGGGAACTGACTCCAGTGCAAGTGAGGTGGTGAAGATGTCAGCCAGCACCTCACAGAGCTGAGTATATCAGAGTATATGTAGATATATGTAGATGGGTATATAAATGAATATAAATATATATGTATGTATACTGTATATATATTTGTAGGTATGGGTATGTTTATATATAGAAATCTAATGCAAGGTCATGAATATTATCAGTCTTTATGCTTGTATGTTTCGTTGCTGTGTTCTGTCATGTGCTTTGCAGGATTGTGGACGGAGGTTTGGTGTGTTTGCCTTGTGCTCTTTTTGTGGATAATTGTTGTTTTGTTGTCTCACTTTCTCTTTTCTTTCTTTCTCTCTATTAAAATAAAAAAATAAAAAAAATACATATTGGAGTGAGAGGATGGCTATAAGGTGTGAAGGGAGGCCATCTATAAATGGGGGGGGAAAAAAGAAGAAAAAACAGGAATTACAGTAATTTATTTCATCTACTCAAGTGTGTGTAATTAGTATTTTATATTTGTGTGTGTGCGTGTGTGCGCGTGTGTGTGTATGTTTAACCTAGCACTGTAAGTGAAACAAGGTATTTCTTGAGTTGCTGTAAATTATGATATAATACATATAAACTCTCTCTCATTCCAGAAAACAACAATGAACAATGACAGCCTTCATGATGGACAGACATCATGCACACCACAGCAAGCAGCAGAGACTGAAAGATCCTTACATGAACGTCACTGACATGAGGCCTCTGTCGATGGTTGAAGACTAAGGCTTCACTGCTATGATGCCCACTTTTAACCCAGGTTACAATGATCCACACTTGTAATGGTAAATGGACTGTACTTATATAGCACCTTTCTATCTAATTGATACTCAAAGTGCGTTACACTGTAGTGTAAAGCACTGTATGTCCTCATTTACCCATTCATACAGCACTCTACTAGTTTACAAAGCTAATTGAACAAATCATTCTAAAGAGACTAATCAGAGCTTTAGCTCACATTCATACACCAATGGGGCACACATGGGGTTCAGTGTCTTGCCCATGGACACTTAGGCATGTGACTGCTGGTGGATTCCAACCCCCAACTCTTGCACTGGAGGATGACTGCTCTAACAACTCAGCCACAGCTGCCCCATCCAGGTTAAAACAATCCACACCTTTAATCATGGCTTGATGTTTTTGTTCTCCATTATCAACAACACTGCATGTAGAATGTGTTCATTTTGTTTTTTGAATAAAGTTACTTTTCAAGTAATTTAGTAATTATGCATTTTTTCTGTACATTTCTGTCGTGTACATATGTTGTGAATAGGTCTTAAATTTGATTCGTACTGGTCTTAAAAAAAAGTCTTTAAAAGTCTTAAAGGGGACCTCAGATGTATTTTTTAAATTTTTATGGTATTTCTGTGGGATATCCAGACCCTATTCCTTCAATTTAATGCACAAAATAATTATTAGATAATCAATTATACCCTTTTTAATTCTGCCATTTTTAACTTTCGTTTTGAACGACCGGTTTCTTGAAGTCCACGCCCTTCAACGATCTGTTCACGCCCTCTGTAACAGCCAGTATCTGTAATGTGTTGTTGTTTTAAAATTAGCTCTTTTTTTATTACTCATTTGACTTACTGTTAGTGTTAGCTTAAGATAACTTACCGAAACCCGTCTGAGCGCGCCGCAGTTTGCTGCTCCTTTTAGCATTAGACCACCCGAATCCGAAGCTAATGTTAGCTTGTTCCTCTTCCGGTTTTCGCCAGCTCCGCTCGTTGCACGCGATGAGATTTTGGGAGTTATCGCTGTTCCAGTGAAGACAACACAAAGTTCACCAAGTGTCTCCCGTAAATTAATCTGTAAGGAGAAGGTCCTCTTGCTGCGAGCCTGCTGCGAGGCTGCTGCAAGGCTGTACAGTTGAAGCTCCGCTCCATCGCGCCGGAAGAGGGTCCCGTCGAACCCGGTCCTTCCGCCTGTGGTCCGCTCGTTTAATTTTTGCCGGCTGCGCGTTGGCAGCGATCGCAAATACACTAAAAATTGAACTAAAACATAAAAATAACAATTATACTTTATTTATAAAGCCATTTAAAAAAACACAGCTGCAACAAAGTGCTGTACACATGAAATTAAGAACATATAAACAAAAGATGAGATGAAATCATGAAAAACAACAGTCATGTGTTTAATACAGAAGTGGGTTGAGCCTAACCAGGGGTTGCTAGGTGAGGGGCTGGACTCAGGTTTGATCTGATTGGCTGGCGGCTTGTGACGTCAATAAATGCAGGAAGTGTGAATCCTGGTGTATTTATCAAAAATAAATAAATCTACTTAGAGTAAATAAACCACTGGGTGCATTTTTTTGGCACAAGGACTGTTTTTTTATGAAGTAAATACCCAAAGTTTAGTAAAAAAACATTAAAAAGTGAATTTTGCATGTGTGGTCCCCTTTAAAGGGGACCACAGATGCAAAATTCACTTTTTAATGTTTTTGTACTCAACTTTGGGTATTTACTTCATAAAAAAACAGTCCTAAGGCCAAAAAAATGCACCCAGTGGTTTATTTACTATAAGTATATTTATTTATCTTAGATAGAAACGGCCCGATTGCACTTCCTGCGGTTTGTTACGTCACAAACCGCAGCCACAACCCACAGCCACAACCCATCCCAACCTTTGTCCCGCCCCCGTCACCTAGCAACCCCTGGTAATGCTCCACCCACGCGGTTCCTGAGTTCATCTCAGCCTGCACACTAGGTGGCGGTATGCACCTAACAGTTGTTTGCGATCCGCCATAAATCAAATGGAGAAGAAGAAGAATAGTTCATCTCAGCAGAATGGCTCCTAAAGTTAAATGTTGCGTTGTTGGCTGCATTACACAACATGTGTTGATACACACTCTTCCAGTCTCAGAGAGCAGAGATGCGTGGCTTAATTTTATTTTTAATAGCAATGTCCAGGCGACATTACCGTAGAAGAATTACACTTCTTATACGATGAAGGACTACTTTCGTACAACTGCCAGTTTGGTTGAGTGGTTAGCGCGCTCGAACGCCACTCGGGAGACTTGGGTTCGCATCTTGTCCATGATCTTTTTTTTTTTCCCCCTTCTTTTTTTTAAAACTCCTGGCGCAGATAATGGAGCACTAAGCAGATTTAAAATTGAGTTTTCAGATGGGAACAGATGTGTGCATGTTTGTGTGAGTGTGTGTGTGTGTGTGTGTTTGTGTGTCGGGCCAGCACGCTCCTCGGAGAAACACAGATAAAAAGATAGCCCCGCTGTGAGTGTGTGTGTGTGCTTTGCTCCATCCAGCTCGCGCGCACAGGCAGAGGGTGGGAGAGTCAGAGGAGACATTACAGAGGAAGAATAAAAAATGACACGACAACTTGTACACTCTGATCTGTCGTGGTCCAGTTCAGCTCAGCTCGGCTCTGTGTGGTAGTAACGTGAGTTGACTTCCTCGTCTGCCTTTGGAGGGCGGAGTTAATGCAAGCAGAACTTTGAAGGGCGTGCCACGAGATCTCATTATCATAAACCGGTCGTTCAAAACGAAAGTTAAAAATGGCAGAATTAAAAAGGGTATAATTGATTATCTAAGAATTATTTTGTGTATTAAATTGAATAAACAGTGTCTGGTAACCCCAAAGAAATACCATAAAAAATTTAAAAACATATCTGTGGTCTCCTTTAAATTTGAGTTGTTGAAACCTGCAGAAACCCTGTATTTTACAAGCATTTTTTAGACCATTTGTCATCCAAGGTTGATTAATGGTCATTTTCTTTGTATTAATTTTTTGTACAAATGTATACTGTACATATATAGAAAGGTGCGACTTGTTTATGGATTTTTCCTTTTTTTTTGCCAATAATTGGACAAAGCGACTTATATAAAGCAACTTCAATTAAACTGCTCCAAGACTGAGGCCATACTGATTGGCACCCCTCACCAGGTACAATCATCTACTATAACAAAAATTTCCTTCTCCGGTCAAGACATCCCCCTCTCCACCTCTGTTACAAATCTTGGAATATAAAATGGACTTTCATCTTACATTTGAAAATCACATTAGGCATCTGTTTAAAACCTGCTTCTTCCATCTTCGAAACATCTCTAGACTTCGCCCATCTCTAACTTTTTCTGATGCTGAGAAGCTCGTCCATGCTTTTGGCTCCTCCAGGCTCGACTACTGTAACTCCCTGTTTATTGGAATCCCTGGCAAATACCTTCAGAAGCTTCAGTATATTCAAAACAGTGCAGCAAGGATTTTGTTGAGAGCTCGTAAATTTGAACATATTACACCCATTCTCCATGACCTGCATTGGCTTCCTGTCACCTACAGAATTCAGTACAAAACTGCTCTCATAACACACCAATGCTTACACAGAACTTCACCTGATTATCTAAAGGACATTCTTGCACCATATTCATCCACCCGGTCTCTACGATCACAGAACAGTAATCTCCTTCACATTCCGAGAACCAAATTAAGGACCATGGGAGACCGGGCATTCTGTGTGGCTGCCCCCCGCCTATGGAACTCCCTCCCTGACTACCTGAGAGCTCCACAGTCACTAGTTGACTTTAAAAACGGCTTGAAGACTTTTCTTTTTAAGCGAGCCTACTCTGCCTCCTCATGATTTTATCTTTGATCTTAGTTGATATTATTATTGATTTTACTTGTATTTTCACTCGTTTTATTTTTGATGTTGTTGCACTTTGTAGCACTTTGAGATTTTTGTTAATGAAAAGTGCGTTATAAATTAAATTCATTATTATTATTATTAAAGGTGCGACTTATCAGGCAGAAAATACTGTACTTGTCTGTTGTTTTAAATTTGAATCTATCTGCAGTAGTTTATATGAAATCTAAATCAGAACCAATCCTTATCCTCATGTGATGTAATTTAATGATTCTGTTATTAAATGGTTCATCTCCTGGTGAATCAACATAAGTAATGTTTCCTGTCAATTACATTTCGTCACTCACAATTTATCTGTTCAAATCCTAAAAAAGAGAGAACTCGTTAAAATTAAATGCTAAGAATTTGGGTCAGATAAAATCTGCTCACTTTCATTTTGAAATATCGTACAGTCAGTAAAATTGACTAGTACATATATCTTACACTTACATGAAATAGAACGTTGGTTACGAATTGTAACCCCAGATTCTATGAGTGTAAGTGTAGCCCTTTAAAACTGAGGCCTCACTGGCAGAGGCGGTCCTAGCTTATTTGGCGCCCTGTGCGAGCAACCCCAATGGCATTGTGAGAGGTGGACAGTTGAACATGGAGGCCTCCACCTCTGTTTAATGATGGACAGTTTCTTTTCACAAAGATGGCCTCCTTTACTCCTCTCTCAAACCATCTTTCCTCTGTATCTGTCCTCCTCTTCATCAACCCCTCTGACCTCTGGCGTACCACAGGGATCTATTCTAGGGCCAGTCCTCTTCTCTCTTTACATGCTGCCATTAGGATCAATCATTGCACGACATAACCTGTCTTTTCACATGTATGCAGACGATTTACAAATCTATCTGCCAGTCACTCCCAACCCCTCACTCAGTTCAAACACTCTTGTCAACTGCTTAAATGACATTAAGCACTGGCTCTCTCAAAACTTCCTCCACCTAAACACAGATAAAACTGAATGCATTTTGTTTGGTGCACCTGATGACACCAGCAACATCCTTCCCAGTCCCAGTGTTGGTTTTCCCCTCCCCCACTTCAACTCGGTGGTCAGAAATCTTGGAGTGCAGCTTGACTCCAATTTAAAGTTTGATAAACAGATCAGTTCTGTTGTCAAGACCAGCTTCTTTCAGCTCCGTCTGCTCTCCAAAGTCAAGTCATTTCTTAGTCGTGGTGATCTGGAGAAGGCCATCCATGCCTTTGTGACCTCCAGACTTGATTATTGTAATGCTTTGTATCTTGGCATTAATCAATCCTCCATCTCCCGTTTACAGCTTGTACAGAACTCTGCCGCGCGCTTTTTGACCAACACACGAAAATATGAACACATCACTCCTGTCCTGTCCTCTCTACACTGGCTCCCAGTTCAGTTCAGGATACAGTTCAAGTTGCTGCTGTTTGTTTTCAAAGCTCTGAATGGACTTGCTCCCCTCTACATCTCAGAACTTCTGAAAGTCCATCAGCCTGGCAGGGACTTACGATCTGCCAGTCAACACCTGCTGGAGGTGCCTCGCTCGAGGTACAAGCAATGGGGAGACCGGTCATTTTCTGTCGCCGGCCCAAAAGCCTGGAACAGCCTCCCCCTTGAGCTGCGTGCCACCTCTGATCTGACTCTGTTCAAAACCAAATTGAAGACCCACTTGTTCAAAAAAGCTTTCAGTGTGTAACTTTTATTATTTTGTATTTTAGTATGTAGCATCTTTATTTCAATTGCATTTTTATTTCCACTTGTTCAAAAAAGCTTTCTGTATGTAACTTTTATTACTTGTGTTATTTTAGTATGTAGCATTTTTTATTTCCATTGCCTTCTTTTATCGCTGTGGTTTCTTATTCTATTTTCATTGATTTATTGTTCCCGTTTATTCTTCTTTTTATCCTGTTAAGCACCTTGGTCAATGCAAGGCATTGTGGAAGGTGCTATACAAATAAAGTTTATTATTATTATTATTATTATCAAGGAGGAACGATGACTGAGTTTGTCACAGCTCCTCAGACTGAAGAATTCTATTTGATACAAAGAAGAATCTGTCCAGAGGACTACATTTATTGAGCCCGCATCAGGACAATAATCTGTAAAGCTTTAGCACATTTGATATGGAAAACACATTTTGACTTAACCAATTAATATATTTTCAATGGTAAAATATGCAGGCTTATTTCATATTACTTTCATACTATTCCCTTTCATTGCTTTATGTATTTATTATCTTACTTTTAATGATAACAATGTCACTACTGTCGTTTAGAAAGTGTTTATATTGGAACTACGGTAATGCTTGTTTGTTCACACACAGAACAGCTCACCTGTTCCTTCATACTGACAGGAACAATCCCCTCATCACTCCTGACACTAAATAACGTTTAAAAAATTGTCATAACTGCACAAATCTCCCCTTTTTACAAAGTCTTATGATCAATTCAGGCCAGTTTCATGCTCATATAATATTATTTAAATGATTTAACAGTATGTTATGTCACAATGCCACACACCACAAAATTCATTGACTTGATAATTAAAAATTAAAATTAAAAAAATTAAAAAAGAAGATAATTAAAAATGATAATTAAAAACAAAAATTCTTCAGTATGTAGCTTTTTTTATGAACATATTTCTTCACTCTGTCACTACCTCCTGACAGACTGATGTTAGCCAGGTAATCTCTGAAAAAAAAATTTAAAAAAATATTGTCCCCTTGCTTCTCCAGGTGGTAAATAAGCATTTCTAAAAAGAAAAGGTGACCCGCCATTTTCCAGCCAATAAAAACAGAGTTTGTAACCAGCCAATAAAAACAGAGCTTGAATTTGAATCAGCCAATAAAAACAGAGCTTGAATTTGAAATTCAACAGACCACAAGGGGGCAGAGCCACATATGGCTCTGAGGGGGAGGGATCAGAATGCTTTGCCTGTTGAAAATATTTCTAAGTTCTGCAGTTCTACAGAAACTGCATACTGAACCTTTAATTTGAACGGTTTTTTGCAGCAAAATTCAACAGCATGTCTTACCTGTTTGATCTCTCATTAACAAACTGCAGCTGTTTGATTGAAAAATTTGTCAATGTTTGCACATTTAGCTGTGTCTGTCTCGTCTCCAGAGCCTCTCTCTTTTTAATCTTTCTCTTCACTCTTCCTCTCGTCCACTGACCGCACGTAGTGTCACCTCCGTAAAAACGAAAGTGAAAGTGGAGGGGGGCGGACGACCTGGGTTGAGGAAATGCACCCAGCAGCTGCTGCGGTGATTAAACTGAGGACGTGAATAAATTAAGGGTGGGGCGGCCCAGGAGCTGCGTGGTAGTGTTCTGTGTTATGTTGTTAAAAACAAAAGTTGTAAAAGATTTAAATGAATAAAAAAATGAGGAGCGGGGTCTCCTCTTATGGCACCCCCTGCTGGATGGCGCCCTGTGCAGCGGCACATATCGCACATAGGAGGGAACGCCCCTGCTCACTGGGTCTCAATTGGCTCAAGAAAAGAATATGCCTTTTGGGAGCCGAGCACCGGTCCAGGGACGGGTTTTATAATGGACCGGGCGGGGCCCACAACAGGTGGGCGTGGTCTAGAAGTTTTCAGTGTTTTGGGCACGCTGCACGGGTAAACCCGAATAGCGACAGCTTTAAAGGGCTACGCTTACACTCATAGAATCTGGGGTTACAATACGTAACCAACGTTTCTGCTGCTATTTGTATCTTTATTTTTTTTATGCTTTCCTGTCCGCTGTGCTTGTTTGTTTCTATTGTACAGCACTTTGGTTGGCCTTGTTGCTGTTTTAAGTGCTCTATAAATAAATTGGTATGGTATTGTACTTTTACGACTTGTGTGAAAATCTGATGATGTTTTAGGTCATTTTTATGCAGAAATTTAAAAAGTTTTAAAGGCTTTATGAACTTTCAAGCAACACTGTACTGTATGTGTGAATATAAAGTTATAATTGTGCCTGATGTTCATGTTTTCAGTGTTCCCTGCAGATGTTCAGCAGATGGTGCTGGTTAAAGAAGCAGCTCTTGAAGTACGGATGCTTGGTGTGGACCAACACGATCCAGATATCCTCAACATAAACGAGAAAGAGGAGGAACTGTGGACCAGTCAAGAGGTAGAGCAGTTTTGTGTGAAAAAGGAGACTGATGACACTGGGTTTGCATTCACTGCTGTTCCTTTGAAGAGTGAGGAAGATGAAAAGAAACCTCTGTTTTTACAGCTTTATCAGCACCAAGTAAAAGAGGAAGATCTTCCAACCAGCAGCTCAGTTGACCAGATGAAAACAGCAACTGGTGGAGAGGACTGTGGAAGAGAAGAGACTACCAGGAACCCAGATCTAGATACTTATGGAGATGATTGCAGCTCTTCAGAGACTGAAGTCAGTAAGGAATCTGAGGCTGATGATGACGATGATGTACATGACTCTGACTCTCAGCTAAAAGACTTATCAGACTATGGATCAGAACCTGAAGACAGTGACAAAGACTGGAAGGAGAGCAGAGCTCCTGAGTCAGACGTAAACACTGTCAAGAAGTCTTGCAGTGTCAGTGAGCATGGGAAACAATTTCACAAGACAAGTCAGTCAGTGATGTCTTCAAGTTGTTTAGTTGTCAAGGAACGTGCTGAAGTGAAGAAAACTGGAGGCTTGATCAAGAAAAAACGGTCAAAACAGAACTCATTTAGTTGTGAAGACTGTGGAAAAAAATTTAAAAGAAAGGGTGATCTAAAAAAACACATGATAGTTCACACAGGAAAGAAAGCTTTTGCTTGTGATCTTTGTGGACAAAGGTTTGGACAGAAGTCAACTTTAAACAAACACATGATAGTCCACACAGGACAGAAACCATTTGCTTGTGATCTTTGTGGACAAAGGTTTGGACAGAAGTCACATTTAAACAAACACATGATAGTCCACACAGGACAGAAAGCATTTGCTTGTGATCTTTGTGGACAAAGGTTTGGACTGAAGGGAAATTTAAACAAACACATGATAGTCCACACAGGACAGAAAGCATTTGCTTGTGATCTTTGTGGACAAAGGTTTGGACAGAAGTCAACTTTAAACAAACACATGATAGTCCACACAGGACAGAAAGCATTTGCTTGTGATCTTTGTGGACAAAGGTTTGGACAGAAGTCAAATTTAAACACACACATGATAGTCCACACAGGACAGAAAGCATTTGCTTGTGATCTTTGTGGACAAAGGTTTGGACAGAAGTCAACTTTAAACAAACACATGATAGTCCACACAGGACAGAAAGCATTTGCTTGTGATCTTTGTGGACAAAGGTTTGGACAGAAGTCAAATTTAAACACACACATGATAGTCCACACAGGACAGAAAGCATTTGCTTGTGATCTTTGTGGACAAAGGTTTGGACAGAAGTCAACTTTAAACACACACATGATAGTCCACACAGGACAGAAAGCATTTGCTTGTGATCTTTGTGGACAAAGGTTTGGACAGAAGTCAAATTTAAACACACACATGATAGTCCACACAGGACAGAAAGCATTTGCTTGTGATCTTTGTGGACAAAGGTTTGGACATAAGTCAACTTTAAACACACACATGATAGTCCACACAGGACAGAAAGCATTTGCTTGTGATCTTTGTGGACAAAGGTTTGGACAGAAGTCAAATTTAAACACACACATGATAGTCCACTCCAGAGCCATAGAAAGAGAGAGTTGCGACACTCTTTCAACTCGCTGATAGGCTGTCACGTGGTTCATGCAGCTCTCAATAGTTCCAAAGGTTTGGACAGAAGTCAAATTTAAACACACACATGATAGTCCACTCCAGAGCCATAGAAAGAGAGAGTTGCGACACTCTTTCAACTCGCTGATAGGCTGTCACGTGGTTCATGCAGCTCTCAATAGTTCCAAACAGCTCGTCACTGTCAGTCAGTTTGAGCAACTACTGGCGCAAACTTAACACAAATATCGACTTTTCTTACTTTGTCCGGCGTCTTTCGGTAATTATTGAGCAGTAACAAACGGATAACTGATTATTTCACTGACTATGCGTTTTATTAAAGCATTTTAGATGTGGCAGATGCATTTATCATTACAGTGAAACGAGACTGTAAACACATTTGTTAGAAAAAAAATGTCTATGCAATACAATGATCAATATAGCCATGTCAACAGAGTTTTATAACGTTACACATGTTAAACAAAAAAAAATCTGCTCCAGATCTGCTCCAGCTTACCTTAGATCATCTGAGATGAAGTCTTCATTTCTGCACATTGTATAGTTGTTCTTTAAAAATAAAATATATATACATATATATATATATATATATATATGTATATATACATACATATACATAAACCGAGTACCGTAATCGCCGGAGGAAAATACGCACCGGTGTTTAATACGCTTTGTCAAATTATTAACAATAAAAAGAAAAAATTGTACACTATACGCTTCGGTGTTTAATACGCGTCATCGCCACGCGACGCGTCAGCTTTGTCCTGATCAAGATGGCGGCGACAGGACCAAGCCAGTACGAAGAACTTCACAAAGAAACACGGTAAAAACAATTATTTCTTTGCGAGAAAAAATATATTTCTAAGCTGACTTCATAGAAGACGTGTTCCTGAGTTTAACGAAATGTTCAAATCAGCTGGATAAAAAAAAAAAGAAGTTCACCGATTTTTATGCAGGCGCCAGGCGGGTCAGACCGGACGCTTTCTTTCTTTAAATTTAGCTAAATAAACGCTTAAAAATATATTTCTTAGCTGACTTATGGGTAATAGTAGACGTACTCCTGAGTTTAACGAAATGTTCAAATCAGCTGGATTTTTTAAAAAAAGTTCGCCGATTTTTATGCAGGCGCCAGGCGGGTCAAACCGGACGCTTTCTTTCTTTAAATTTAGCTAAATAAACGCTTAAAAAATATATTTCTTACCTCACTATAGCAGATGGGCTCCTGAGCTGAACCAAATGTGAAATCAGCTGGATTTAAAAATCCGCGGTGTGGTTTATGAGTGGTATCTTGCAAACAAAAACAGCTACCGGTACATCCATAGCAGGGAGCGGGCAGCCAGAGTAATCAGTCCGACCAAAGGAGGCCTTTTTTGGACACATGCAAGTAGAAACTTCTGGAAGTGGCCCCTCTTCCTCTTCGCTCTCTGAGTCCTCTGCTGGCTGCTGCCTACAGCGCCCATATAGCGGCCGAAACTGGTACTGCACCATTTTTGCCAAAAATGAAAAACGAAGAATCAGAGCGAAAAATTGGTCTAAAAATATGGGAAAAAATCCATAAATAATACTCTTCGGTGTTTAATACGCTGGACATTCAAATGAGCAAAAATACTGCGTATTATAGAACGGTTTTTACGGTACCTGGATAAGAGTTGATTGTGCTTGTAGCCTGACTACTGCTGTAAAATTGTAATTCACTGATTAAAATGTTAATTTAAATGAAACAGTTTCTAGTTAAACTCATAACAGATGACAAAATAAGTGTTAATTGTGCAAAAATAAATTATCAAACAATTTATTATAAAATATTTAAAATGTAAAATAAGCTTTAATGAAGTACTTTTACTACTATTTATACTGTTTATTAATTACATCATCTTAAGTCAGCAGGAGCAACATCATCACAACAACACAAAACTGAGCTGTTAAGTTTAATCTGCGAAAACATTTTCAATCAGAGCTCAAAATGTTTAACTGTCAAAGAAATGTGCAAGGAAATGAACTAATATCACTCTACAGCAGTGCTTCTCAATTATTTTCTGTTAAGCCCCCCCCCCGGAAGAATAATCCAGTCCGCGCCCCCCTACTCTCCGCTGCAACTATAAATACGGTGGTTGTAATAACCCCGCACATACCAAAGTGGGGTAAAAAAAAGAAAAGTGTTTATTATACGTCCACTGTAGTATAATTTGTTTATAAAATTGTTTATATATAAAATTGATTCTCAATTCAAGTCCTCAGGCCTCCCTGCTCTGAATGTTTTAGATGTGCCTCTGTTCCAGAACAGCTGATCCACATGATGCATGAACTCTTCTTCAGCCACCAAGTCCTGCAGAAGCAGGTGTGTAGCAGAAGGGAAGCCACACACCTTTCTGTCTTCCCTTGGGAGGTGCTTCCTGTGGCAGAATTTGTTTTCTTTCTGCTACACACCTGGATTGAATCTGTGGGTGATTAACAGGCTTCTACAGGACTTGGTGGTTGCAGAAGAGGTCATGCAATCCTTATTTAATCTACAAACATTTTTGAACTGACTGCCATTTGATACTGAAAAATAAATTGAAATAAAATCAATAACAAATTCAAATTGAACAGTAACATTTATTCAGGAACACAATATATTTAACCTACAACAAAAAATGAATACAACAATTTTTTTTATTTTTTTTTAACAAAATGAAGTCAGGACTAATGGCTACAATGAGCACGTTTTGCAGCACATAGCTTTTCAAAGCGGGGTTTCAAGCTGGACACGGCAACTCTTAGCTCGTGTTCAATGTTTAGCTGGGACCTGTACTTGCTCTTTAGTGCAGCAACAGCAGAGAAGCCAGTCTCACAAAGATATGATGTTGCAAAAGGAATAAGAATGTCCATAGCCTTCTGCCCTAAGAGTGGATACTCCTTCTCTACACTCAGCCAGAACTCACTCAGTGTCTGTGATGTGAACGTCAGTCTCAATGTGGAGTCAGATGTCATGTCAATGAACTGGTCTTCCTCTGCAGAGCGGAAACCAGTAGGAGCGGGTGCACTGAAAGGTTCTCTGACCCAGTAATACTGGGAACTGTTTTCAGGGAAGTACTTTTCAAAGAACAGCATCAATGATGAAATATGGTGCATGATGCAGGGAATCACTGAGGCATCATACTCAGTAGTGTCCACAAATTCATTCAGGTTCTCAAATGAATCAGTATTTCCTTCATCAAGTCGCCTGCCCCACATTGCAAGCTTCCAAGTGAAAGAGTTGATCTTGTCTGTGACCTGAGGGAGGTGTTTATCTTTCCCTTGAAGCTGTAGATTCAGTTCATTAAGCCTTCCAAATATGTCACTCAGGTAGGCCAGTTTTGCCTGTTTTTGATAGTTTTTGAAGTTCTCATCACTAAATTTTTCTGCAAATTCGTGCTTGTGCTCCTGAACCAAAAACACTTATCTCTTCTCTGAGCTCAAAAACTCTGGACAAAACTGAAAGTTATGCACCATAACTCATGTTCCTGGAAGGAAGGGAACGAGGTGCAACATACTTGCTATGGGAATTGCGCCCCCGCGCGATTACCTGAAGGAATACATTCACGCCTTTTACGGCAGGGGGCGTCACCCCATGCCAGAGGTACCGCCTTTTAGGTACTTAAGGGACTGACGCCCCTCCAACTGTCTCCAAAGTTGCTCTTCACCGAGCTTTCAGCATTGAAAAGGGCCAGCTATGTTGCACCTCGTTCCCTTCCTTCAGGGAACATGAGTTATGGTGCATAACTTTCAGTTCCCTTTCAGTTCGGTCTCTCGGTGCAACATACTTGCTATGGGAACGTAATTCATTCACGCCCTTGAAATGCTCAGTAAAACGCCTGTTAGTGTGAACGTCCACCTTTGACCAGAAGGCATCTCAAAGCTACTTTCTAATACATAGTTCCCATGTGACGTCACATCTGTGGGTTGTCCTGTTTGACCCTCCCACAGGAAGGCTAAGCAGCAGTTGGAGCGCGTTCTAATGGATGTCCATTTTTCACGTTGTTTTTTTTTGTTAATTTCTAATTAATTGCAATGGTTACTTCCTGTTGTGTCAGTGGGTGTTCCAGTCGGGTAGACGTTTGGGCAACGCGCAGGTTTCACTTAATCAAAAAAAAAGTAAACGTGAAGGATTTATTTCATCGGAGAAACTCACACCGCCCCATCTCTGCTCAGAAGATCGTGCTTTTGGCCGGTAAACAAAATATTCTACATAAATCATTTTGTGAAACAATGTTAGAGTACAACTGTCTGTGTGTTAGAGCTGTTTTTTTTTTTTTTTCATTATTTTAGTGACAAC
>JBBPBX010016651.1:25815-38321 GCA_038048925.1 Garcialebias charrua | reverse complement strand
AATGCTGTTATTGCTAGTATCACTCAGCCCTCTGTGAATAGCAAACAACCATCAGGGTGCTGCTAACTATCCATTGTTAGGCTGATGGTCCGTGAGCAGCTGGTTTCAGCTGTCAGCAGCAAACTGGTTCATCCACTGTGAGAGGGTGCTACAGTATTTATAAGATTGAGATGAATACAGCATCTCAGACTGAGGAAGTCTTTTGGACAAAAGATAAAACGTTTCTACAATTTTTTTTGTTCTGTTTTGTTTTTTGAATGTCCAGAGGACCAGACTTAGCATTTTTAGATTTTTCTACCTGGATTATTGAGCATGCATCAGGGTCATCATCACACGCTTCTTAGCTGCAGGTGGATGTCCCTCAAGAGGAAAAAGACAGCTGCTTCCTCTGTCTCAGACTGGAAATAACACAAACAGGTAAAAAAATAAAAATAGTTAATAAGATTATCATTTTAAATTAAAAAGGTTAATTATTAATAAAAGAACAATACCTCTTCTTGTGGTTGGATCTCTCGGTCATCATCAGGGCAGGGATTTATTCAGCTCCAGGACTTGTTGACATCAGTTTTTTCATAAAGTGATTAACTTTTTGGCTGGTGTTGACATGATGGACGTGATGGAAGACGTTTTAGAGACGCTCAGTTAATTTAAAGCCTGCACAGCAACAACAACATTTCAGACGTAGATCCAGAGCTGTAAAATGTCCTACAGTTTGTGTTATTGACTGATCTGACCTACCTGAAGGCTGTTTTAATGCTGCTGCTGCTCTGTTAGCAGTGTTTACAAGCTGCTCCTCGTTCACGTTCGGATCACATCGTTAAGTCCGTTCAAGTTAGACGTGTTGTCTGCTGCAGATCCAGTCTCCGTGAAACAAAGTCCACACACCGTTTTGGATGTGCGCTCGTGTTTTTAACAAGTCACAACGTTCCCAAACAAACAGGAGACCGCAGCGAGATGCTAAACCTAGCTTAATGCTAACGTGTGCTACAAGACACCGGGCGGTCGCATAGACTGACGTCACTCCTGTCTTTTTTTTTATCGCTCCCCCCGAGACGCATTGGCGAAATAAAATTAAATTACAGTACTACAGAAAATGACAAATAACTAAGTAACGCACAATAATTTGGAGAAAGTAACTTTAATCTGATTACTGCAGTTTGAAAAGCAACGCGTTAGATTACTAGTTACTGAAAAAAGTGGTCCGACCAGAGTAACGCGTTACTTTGTAACGCGTTACTGACATCACTGCTCGCTGGACAACAAAATGGATCTACTTCGTTTGAGAGTGACCACGTCGGAGGAGATGAGGATGTGCTCTGTGCTCTGCCTCACGGAAACGTGGATCTCTAAGGATACACCGGACTCTGTTTATGAGCTGGACGACAGGCTCTTTTTCAGAACGGACCGGTGCACCGAGACTACAGGGAAAACACGAGGCGGTGGTGTTTGTATTTACGTGCACAAAGACTGGTGCATGAACTGTGCTGTGATCAAAAGGCTTTGTTCAGCTGCCGTGGAGTTGATCACAGTAAGGTGCCACCCGCACTACCTCTCCCGCGACCATTCTGTGATTCTAATCAGTGCTATTTACATAGCGCCTGATGCTAATGACGACCAGGGAGAAATTCATGACTTACTCACCTCGCTGCAGTGTAAATATCCTGAGGGGCTCTTCATTGTTTCTGGTGATTTCAATCACGTGGACCTACAGGCCTCTCTCCCAACCTTCAATCAGCACGTTTTCATAGCAACAAGAGGAAATAAAACGCTTGACCAAGTCTACACTAATGTGAAGGGGGCGAAGCCACGCCCACCGCTCGGGGCTTCCGACCATTATGCTTTGATGTTGGTCCCAAGACAGCTCCCCCCACTCAGGCGCTCCAAGCCGGAACAAAGAGAGATCAAACTGTGGCTTCAAGATAGTACCCCCATGCTGAAAGACTGTTTTGAGAAGACAGACTGGTCTGTCTTCAGGGAGGCAGCTACTGAAGGGAGTTCAGTTGATCTGGAACTTTATGCTTCCTCAGTTCTGGGTTACATCAGCACATGCTCTGAAAATGTATCCATAAAAAAATATGTTAAATCTTACCCGAACGGAAAACCCTGGTTAAATAAAGAAGTCCGCACCCTGCTAGCAGCCAGGGACACTGCATTCAAGTCCGGAGATACAGAGGAGCTGAGAAAGAGCAGGAAAGAACTGGAGGATGGCATTAAGAAGGCCAAGGCCACGTATGCACAGAGGATCGAGGGACAGTTCACCTCACAAGACCCACGGAGCATGTGGAAGGGTATTAAATGCATAACAGATTACAAAGGCAAGAACAAACAATGCCCCAGGGACCCATCTCTGCCTGATGCCCTCAATAAGTTTTATGCACGTTTTGAAGATCCAAACAGACCAGCTAGCACCAGACTCACCTCATCACCAGATGAAGAGCATCTCAGAGTGACCGCAGCAGAAGTGAGAGGCAGTCTCAGAAGGATCAACCCTCATAAAGCAACCGGACCAGACAACATCCCAGGGAAAGTTCTGAAGGAATGTGCGGACCAGCTCTGTGAGGTGCTGGCTGACATCTTCACCACCTCACTTGCACTGGAGTCAGTTCCCACCTGCCTGAAGACCGCGACCATCATCCCAGTCCCAAAGAGCTCCACAGTGACTGGTCTGAATGACTATAGACCGGTGGCTCTCACCCCGATAGTCGCTAAATGTTTTGAGAAACTGGTCATGTCCCACATCAAGACAACCGTCAACATCAACGAGGACCCTCATCAATATGCATACCGCGAGAACCGATCAACAGAGGACGCCATCTCCTCTGTGGTCCACACTGCTCTCACCCACCTGGATCAGAAGGACTCATACGTGCGTCTGCTCTTTGTGGACTTCACATCTGCCTTCAACACCATGATCCCCCAAACTCTGATAGACAAACTATCCACACTTGGACTAAGCCCCTCCATTTGTAACTGGGTACTAGACTTCTTAACAAACAGACCACAGTCCGTGAAGATCCACAACTTCTCCTCCTCCACCATAACCCTCAGCACTGGCTCTCCCCAAGGATGTGTGCTGAGCCCTCTTCTGTTCACTCTGCTCACATATGATTGTACAGCCACACATCCAGGCTGTCATATTGTTAAGTTTGCAGATGATACAGCGGTGGTGGGATGCATCACAAACAATGATGAGTCCAGCTACAGACAGGAGGTGGAACACCTGGAGAGCTGGTGCAAAGAGAATAATCTTCACATGAATGTGAAGAAGACAAAGGAGATGATTGTGGACTTCAGAAGGAACAAACACACACACCCCACTGAACATAGGTGGATCTGCGGTGGAAGTGGTCTCCAGCTACAAATACTTGGGTGTACACTTGAATGATAACCTCAGCTGGAGCAACAACACCACCAGCCTGATCAAGAAAGGTCATCAGAGACTCTACTTCCTCAGACGGCTGAGACGAGCTGGTCTGAGCAGCCCAGTCCTCACCTCCTTCTACAGGTGTGCAGTGGAGAGCATCCTGTGCTCCAGCATCAACGTGTGGCATGGAGGCTGCACAGTTGCAGAGAGGAAAGCTCTACAGAGAGTGGTGAAGGCTGCACAGAAGTCTGTTGGAGTCAGTCTCCCCACCATCACAGACATTTACACCTCCAGATGCAGGAAAAGAGCCACCTGCATCATGAAAGACCTCACTCACCCAGCACACTCACTCTTTGCCCCACTCCCCTCAGGACGGAGGTTGAGGAGCATCAAATGTAGAACCACTAGACTGAGGAACAGCTTCTACCCTGAGGCTGTTAGACTCATGAATAAATAAATAATAAGAATAAACACTGCAAAATATCACATCATGCTGATGCTGATCTGTTTTCTTGTTGCTGTGTTCATCTGTGACCATCTGCTCATACAGACTCATGTTCGTGCTGCTGTTTATAATGATGTTTTTCCACTACATTAGGGCTTAGTGTATTACTAGTTGATGTTTCTCTTAGTTAATTCTAGATGTTATTACTGTTTTTCTCTTGCATTTGTTGTTGGATGTAACTGGGACCCCGTGTACATAATCTCGTTTTCATCACATGTACCACATGCGGTGCAAATGACAATAAAGACTCTCTGACTCTGACTCTGACTCTGACTCTGATAGGATGATTAAATAATCCAACAAACAGAAAAACTAATCTATTGTTTATTGATGCAAAACTGGTTTTCAAACAACACATTCAGCCAAAAAAAAAAATCCCAGTGGAAGGGCTGCTGGGACATTTTAACTGATAGGTTCTCACCTGAACCAGTTCCCTGTTATGTAGACATCATGGTCCCTAACAGAGCCTGGATTCACAAGGCTAATGACAGCTGGGCAATGAACTTTAAAAGAATTGCATTTCCAAAATATATGCCTTTTCTCTGATAAATAGAATGTGCACTTGTTGTTACACAACCTATTTAATTGTGAAGCTATAAGCTGATCAGTTGAGACCATCGACCTAAGAGAGATTGCTTGGAGATTTTAAAAACAGGAACCTATGCTTGTTCAATATGCTTCTGTTTAAATGTAAAAAAGGAGTGCAACAAAATGACTTATGCATAAGTCAAGCTGCTTTATTTTAATTTGCATGTGTGATATAATGTCTTGTGCCACCGTATAAGACAAGGGCGAAAATTGCACGAAGAAAGGCTGATTTATTGAGGCGCAGAGGGCGACAGTCAGACCATCAGAGAGAGCAGGGAACTCTAGTTCATTTGCTTTGTGTCGTTTATTCAGGCAATCAAATTAGCAGTTGGTGGACTTGTAAACAACTCATATAAAACTGGTGAAAAAGATGGACGCCTGCTCTTTATCTCCTAATTAAGTTTGAGCAAACAGCAGCTGGAGAAGGAGGTGAAAGGTGAATCATTTGTCACCCTCTCAAACAGAATGGCATGGGAGTAGACGGTTCATTCATCATCATCATCATCATCATCATCAACACACTTTGTTGTGGCACAAAAGGTGGGACGCTTGTTGAATATCTGCCACTTGGCTGCTGATGTGGGCCATGTGCATTTGAATAAACGCTGTTTCGGGCCGACACCAGATCATTGCTCTTGCCCAGAGGGTGGAATCTGTCTTACCGACAGCCGTAAAGTTCACACCAGATTCCTGGTAATCTGCTCAGAGGCTGCGCTGCTGTGCTGTCTGTGCAAACAGCCTGCAAGCAAATTATTCAACACCAGAGTCACTCAAACACACAAGGTGAATCTAGATTGTGGATGGTCTTTAAATCGCAGGCCACTACAGTAATTAGGCTCATTCCACCTTTAGTCCCGTTTAATTAAGAAAACGATTTCACATTAATGGCATCAATGCTGAGGGGAGGATGAGAGAGCAATTTGTAGCTTAATTACAAAAGAAATACAAATTCATTGCTGAATTCTCAAGGATTACAATCAAAGGAATGAGTTTGCAAGTGTTGTTGTTTAATTTTTCTATGTAATATATTTCATTTATTTAAATTAATTATTTAAAAGCCCAGTGTGGCACAGCACTATAAGTATTTGTCTGTTTCTTTTTTCCCCACTGCAAGACCTCAAGTACAGTATTTTCTGGACTATAGGTTGCACGTTTATATGTCGCTTTGTCCAATTATTGTCAATAAATTGGAAAAATCCATAAACAGGTCGCACCTTTATATAAGTCGCATTTATTATGCGTCACCGCTACGCAACGCGTCAGCGCGTCATTTGCCCTGCTGAAAATGATGACCACAGAAGCATGCACGGAAGGACTTTTCACAAGATTAACACAGTAAAAACAATTACATGTATTTGTTATTTGTTATTAACAATTATTTGATTTAAATTTTTCACTTTGAAAAAGTACAAGGAAAAACAACTAAGCTAACCGCGACACATTTACGTCTATAAAACATCGAATTTTATCTCAATTAACTCCAACAGCTAACAGTTTGTAAATGTACATCTAGTGATTACTTTCTGTAAGTTTGAAAAAAATCTGCTGTGTGGTTTATGAGCTATTTGCTCAAACGTACAGGTAGTCCCCGAATTACGAGCGCTCTGATCTACGAGGTTCCAGACTTACGAGCTGGCGAATTTTTGGAAAAAACGCAAAAAATACTGAGTTTTCATGTGTTTTTTCACCACAGTTAGTTAGTTAAACATATGGACACACGTTTCCGATCATTTTTATGCACTCATAAGCAGTTTTTGGATGAAAATAGAGTGTTTGTAGTCGCGCTAGCGAAACCGTTCCAATTTACGAGCGAAATTCCGGATTTACGAGAGACATGGCGGCCGTTCCAAATTACGAGATTTCCGGTTTACGAGCGCCTCGTTGTAACGGATCTCGCTCGTAAATCGGGGACTACCTGTGCAAAGAAAAATCAACTAAGCTAACCGCGACACATTTACATCTATAAAACATCGAATTTGATCTCAAACATCTCATAAAGCTAATCAGTTGTAAATGGCCATACAGTGATTACTTTCTGTAAGTTTGATAAAAATCTGCCCTGTGGTTCTTGACTTATCTTGCTAACAAACACAGCTAACAGTAGTTACCGCCTGACCAGGAGGCCGGGCAGCGACAGAGTAAGTCCGACCAGAGGAGGCTTTCTTTGGACACATGAGGTGGGAACGGTTGGTGTACCCTAGAGGCCAGAAGTGGTACTGCACCAATTTTTGCCAACATGAAAAACGGTCATATCTGAGCCAAAAATTGGTCTAAAAATATGGGGGAAAAGCCATAAACAAGTCTCACCTCTCTATAAGTCGCAGGTCATGCAAATTAGGCAAAAAGTGCGACCTATAGTTCGGAAAATACGGTAGTTCTCTGCAAACCTGGACGTGGTACTTCTCAGATGTTGTAGATAAGACCAAAACTTGATGTAAGGCACTGTTACGTCCACCAAAAACACAACATGTGAATAAGGAGGACACTGCATGACTTCAAACAATGAGGGTTCAAACATTCTGTTTATTTTAATAGCTGCTGTTTTCTGTAAAAAAATAAAATAAAAATAAAATAAAATAAAGGAACCCCCAATTCCCTGAAACCAGCCTATTTATGGGTGGGTGGAAAAGGACAGCCCAAAACATTTAAAGACTAATTAGTCAATAAAACTCAGAAATATGTCCAAAGGACAAAACAGTAAGACCAATGTGCCCCAGGCACATAACAGGCACATACATTTGGCTTCACTGACATACAAACAAATCTTTATGCTAGCAATTAAATTGCAGTTTCCCCCACTTCTAACAGCCACACTGTGGTGTGTTCACTGACCTTTTCAATGCAAACAGTAAAATAAATGTAGAGCATAAACAACAGAAGAGTCTTTGCCAGTTGTTGCACGTCCACATGTTGATGAGCTTCGATCCATCTTTGTCTAATTAAAGTTAAACTCAATTTGTGTCGTAGGAGTTGCATAATTGTTTGCTTCTGCTTTTGAACCCTTTTCTTTAATTGGTGCTAGAGGTGTGACTAACAAAGTGGTAAAAACACATATGCATGTTTCTTTTTACATAAACCTTTAGAAAATTATACAGCAATGATTACTTTCTGAAAATGTCATTAAAACCAATCATGAAATATTGTCTCTCTGACAAATATTGCTGAAGTTTATAGTAAATTGCTCTGGGTATATGGTGAGGATGACTCGTAGCTACCACCACAACAAATTTGAGCTCAATACATGTCCTCGGTCCTGTAATCCTGAAGCTGCTGGTTCAATCCCAGGTTGCATGAGGAAGGGCAGGTTTGTAAAACAATTACCAAATATTTTGTACAAGTTTTCTTGCTGTGGTTAAACCTGCAAAAGGAATCAGCTGAAAGAAGAACATCTCTAACAGTCGTTAAATATCCACTTCTTTTCTGTCTCTTGTTAGCTCACTCAAAAGTGCATTTCTAAAAAGCTTCATTGATAGTTGAAAAGTTGAAGACCGGAATTTAATAAACATGAAAAAAGTTTACAAAGCATAAGAGAAGTTAGGTGGTTTTTTTTTGTTTCTCTGCATGGTTTTTATTATTTATGTTTTGAAATTCTTATGGAAGGTTCAGTTCCCCCAAAATGACTCATAAATCCATATAGTAGTGTGGCTGAGAACAAAAAAGCAATTTTATAAATTCAAAAAGGCGTTCAATACAAGATCAACTGGACTTTATTGGTTGAAAAAGACGTTTCGACCCCTATCCAGGGGGCTTTTTCAATTCAATTCAATTGAATTCAAGTGAATTGAAAAAGCCCCCTGGATAGGGGTCGAAACGTCTTTTTCAAGAAATAAAGTCCAGTTGATCTTGTATTGAACGCCTTTTTGAATTTATCATGTCCTGGACGACTGAGAATCTTCACCAGCAAACAATTTTATAAACTTATGTGTGTCAAAAAGGCAGACTGAAAAACATGCAACAGGACAAAGAAACAGGCAGACAAAACAAAAAGCCACACAGGTTCAAGTAGAAACCACAATGCTGATCATGACGAAGTGATAAGTCAGATTTTCTGCCCCAGTTGTCGTGGCAGCCAGGAGCAGCTGCAGCGGCAGGATAGTGTTCGCTCTGCTGCTGCACTGCTCCATTCCCTGAGCTGGTTGATTATCAACAATTTGGAAAAGTGAGGAAGATCCTGTTGGGCCCATCGCCCGGCACATGGCAGGGCCTCAAGGTGAGGGCTGGGGGTGGAGCGGTGTGGGCATGAGAGACGTACAACAGAAAGAAAACACGCTGTTGGCTTTCTTGGACACAGTGCTTAAAGGGAAAAACAAGAATATGAAAAAAGGAAGGGGAATGAACACAATTACATAAACATAGAAGAAACATATATCATGTACTGTACCTCCATTAACTTCAAGAAGGAATGCTGAAAGAGCTGAAAATAGCTTTAAAAAATGTGGAATTTCCAATAGCTGAAAATCTAAAATTAGCATAAACAGCTAAATAGTGGCTGACATAACAAAAAAAGAGCTGAAACTACCAGAAAAAAGCTGAAAGGAAAAAACAAGCTGAAATAGGCCTAAAGAAGTTACTTAGGCTTTTGAATGAACGCCTTTTTGAATTTATAAAATTGCTTTTTTGTTCTCAGCCACACTACTATATGGATTTATGAGTCATTTTGGGGGAACTGAACCTTCCATAAGAATTTCAAAACATAAATAATAAAAACCATGCAGAGAAACAAAAAAAAACCACCTAACTTCTCTTATGCTTTGTAAACTTTTTTCATGTTTATTAAATTCCGGTCTTCAACTTAGCACTTTGAGATTTTCATTAATGAAAAGTGCGTTATAAATTGAATTCATTATTATTATTATTATTAGGCTGAAAGTAGCAAAAATTAAAAATAAAACCCTGAATTTATCCGAAGACAGCTAAAATGAGCAAAACAATGCTAAAAAGGTAGCTGAAAAGGAACAAGAAGCTTAAATCAGCAGAAGAAAGCAGAAAGAACACACGTTTCACTGAGCCAGGCCATCGTCCCCACCTGTTTCAAAGCCACCACCATCATCCCTGTCCCAAAGAAGGCAACGCCCGCATGCCTCAATGACTATCGCCCAGTAGCACTCACCCCCATCCTGATGAAGTGCTTTGAACGGCTAGTCATGAAAAGCATCACATCTGTCCTCCCTGCCTCCCTGGATCCCTTCCAATTTGCATACCGACCTAATCGCTCAACCGACGATGCCATCTCCTCTGCCCTCCACACAGCTCTCACACATCTGGACACGAAGGACTCTTATGTTAGAATGCTGTTCATCGACTTCAGCTCGGCATTCAACACCATCATCCCCCAACAGCTCATCCATAAACTGGACAGTCTGGGGCTGAACACCTCAATGTGTAACTGGCTGCTAGACTTCCTGACCGGGAGACCACAGACAGTACGGATCGGGAGTAACACATCTAGCACCATCACATTGAACACAGGGGCCCCACAAGGATGTGTGCTGAGCCCCCTTCTATTCACCCTGCTAACACACGACTGCACACCATCATACAGCTCCAACCACTTCATCAAGTTTGCGGACGACACAACAGTGGTGGGTCTCATCAGCAACAACGATGAGACGGACTACAGGAACGAGGTGAGCCGCCTGGCCTTGTGGTGCGGACACAACAATCTCACTCTCAACGTGGAGAAGACAAAGGAGATTGTTGTGGACTTCAGGAAGAGGGATGCCCAACATGCCCCTCTGACCATCAACAGCACCGCAGTGGAGAGAGTGGACAGCACCAAGTTCCTGGGAGTGCACGTCTCAAAGGACCTGTCCTGGAGCAGGAACACTGCAGCACTGGCAAAGAAGGCTCACCAGCGTCTCTACTTTCTCCGCAAGCTGAAAAGGGCTGGAGCTTCAACCCCCATCATGAGCACCTTCTACAGAGGTGCCATAGAAAGTGTCCTGACCAGCTGCATCACTGTGTGGTTTGGTGCATGTACTGCATCCTGCCGCAAGAGCCTCCAGCTCATCGTGAAAGCAGCTGAGAAGATCGTCGGCACCTCCTTCCCGGCCTCACTGCAGGACTAAAGGGCGAGATACACTCGAGCGTTCTCACGATACGCCTATACGCAACGTACGTACGCCAAGGCAAAAGCGTAGCCCCGCGTAGCCCCTCAGGGCATGTACGCGCAAAGCTTTTTTTTACGTCCGCGTGCGCGATGCGCGGTGTCTGACCATAAACTTCCCCGGTGCCGGACTGTTTTGTATGTTACACAAATGAAATAAATTCCCCTTCTTTATCGCTGATCGGGCCTTTTCTTTTGTTTTTTTGCCTAAAGTCAAGTAATCACTTCTTCCTCCGTTCACTCCATGAATGAAATGAATGAATTCAGGTCCTACCTGGGTGCGCGATGTTTTAAATATCCCTGGTGGGCTGTGTGCTGCAGGAAAAGCACTCCCTGTTATTATTTTTATTTCTGAGAGAACTTTTTATAACATATATAGTAGAAACACCGCATGAACACCGCCGCGGTCTTCAGCGAGCTACATGAGCTGACTGAGAAAGCTGTCTGTCAATCATTTCAGTAGGCGTGTCAGCAAGTGACCAATCAGCGAGCTCAGTTGAGTCCCCTCCGTGCGCAGCTGCTCATATTACAACAAGGAGAATGCGAGCGTTTGAAAGCTGATAGTTTCTGAAGTATAGCAGCAAAACACATGCGCACAAAATGCGCGCGTAGAGTGGCGTACCTGAGGACGCTCAGGTGTATTTCAGGCTTTACACAGCAACCACCTCACTCGGAAAGCCCTCTGCATGGCAGGTGATCCCACACACCCACTACACAGCTGCTTCAGACTGCTGCCATCAGGGAGGAGACTGAGGAGTCTCCAGGCTCGAACCAGCAGACTGAGAGACAGCTCTGTTCATCAGGCAGTCAGGATGCTAAACACTCTGCCTGCTCTGCCTCCCCTCCCATTTGAACTGCCTTAACACAAAAAAACTTTCTCACACATTACCACACAACACAAAGATTTTAACACTAGACTCTGTGTCATCAAACGGGTTATTCACTAAACTCTCGGTCATGTGCTCATTCAGTTTGCACTACTTCTCATATTTGCACTAATGTCTGTATTACATCACTGCCTATAGTCATACTACTGTTTACATTCACTGTTTACATACTACTGTTTACATTCAATGTTTACATTTATTAATACTGTTTACATTTATTACTACTGTTTACATTTACACTACTTTTATATCTACACCACTGCTGATACATATACAGTATTCTCTGACTAGCCTTATTTAAGGATGCCCAATGTGCCTTACTGCATATGCCACTTTTGCCTCTATACCAACATCAACTACTACCTCATACATATACTGTGTACATTAACTCATATGCTGCTTTGCCACTCTTTGCAAATGTCAATGCTAGAACCTTCAGTTTATTTTATAGATATACTTTTTATATTTTTTTATACTACTATGCAAAAACTCAGGACAGTATTACACTTTTATTATTTAATTTTATGCTTATGTTCATTAAATGTTTAGTGTTTTAGTTTTAGTTTTAGTGTTGGTGTAAATTTTCATACTTTTATACTACTATGCAAAAACTCAGGACAATGTTACACTTTTACTATTTTATGCTTATGTTTATTAAATGTTTCAGTGTTTTAGTGTTTAAATGGTTACTGTTGCACCGAGGGACTGAGAGAAATGCAATTTCAATCCTGTGTATGTCCTGTACATATTGCAGTTCTGACAATAAAGTTGACTTTGACTTTGACTTTGTTTGCCCGATTAGGCTGAAAGACGCAGAAATAAGAACAAAGAAGGGGAAATTATCTGAAAAGCTGAAATTAGCTAAATTTGTGGATATAATCTGGCCTCAGGGGTATGAATAGGTTTAGACTACCGTAACATATAAACTGTGTATAAATCAACCCAGGCAATATTGTACCCGGGGTATAATCTAGCCTAGGACCCTATAACCACAGGTATTTACATGTGTTCTTTGACATCCGATTGATAGTTATTACTGCCACTATTGGCCTCCTT
>JBBPBX010016651.1:5206-15377 GCA_038048925.1 Garcialebias charrua | reverse complement strand
TATATTTTATCATTTAAATATGTCCGTTTTTGCAAACAAAATGATAAATCAATTTAATTTTGCTTTAAAAGTGATTTTAAACTTTGCGCCGTGTTTATTCACGGGAAATCCGATTACACGCGAATGCAACATCTGTGACGTAAAATCGGGCAGAGGGCTACGTCTCTTTAATAGCGGACAATTTATAACCCGACGAATTTAGAAATCTAAGTTAAGATTTGAGCTATTTTTCTTCAGTTTGGGAAGCAGAAAGTTAGATGAACAAGAAACAGCAGGTTCTAATTTAGGTCTGCACCCGTATTTAATTGAGTCTTACCTTTCCAGGAAGCGAGGGATCTCCGAGGGGGGGCAGCTTTGTTTATTCCATATTTGACGAAGTTCTTATCTTTTGGGAAAGTGAAAAGGCTCACTTGTTCACTGATGATATTAGAACACCCAAATGTGACACAACGTAACGGCATTTTTCAAGTAAAAAAAGAAAACCTGCGATCTGCAGGGGAGCAGCAGACACACGCACACTGACAAGCCCGGGGCTCTGCCCGTTTTTACGTCACAGATGGTGCATTCACGTGTAATCGGATTTCCCGTGATTAAACACGGGGCGAAGTTTAAAATCAGTTTTAAAGCAAAATTAAATTGATTTATCATTTTGTTTGCAAAAATGGACATATTTAAATGATAAAAGATATACATTTTGAGCAATTTTATTTATAGTAAAAAAAATCATGCCAGTGACATTTTAAATCAATGTAACAGATGGATCTGAGACTCTTCTACTGTGGCTCAGCAGAGTAATACTCTAAGTCTGTGAATAAAACTGTAGCCTTGTACTACAGTCCACCGTACTTACAGCTTACAGTACAATAAAGAGCTGTGAGTCTATGTTTGAGATTTCTCATATTATCAGGAATAGTCTGAAATAATTGAAGAAATTTAAAATCTAAACACGGGTATTTATCATATTTATTATTATTTATTTAGCACTTCGCTCTCAGACTGCAGGTTTCGTTGTGGTTCCTAGAAAGTGTCTAAACCAGTATGGGAGGAAGATCTTTCAGTTCTCAGGCTCCTCTCTTGTGGAACCAACTTCCAGTTTCTGTCCATGAGGCCGACACATTGTCCTGTTTTAAGACTGGGGTTAAGACTTTCAATTTTTATAAATCCTATAGTTAGGTTTAGCTTGGGTTTCCTGAGCTGTCCCTTATCCTATGCTACTATAAGCTGAGACAGCTAGAGGAAAAACACATTTCTGCACTCTGCTGATGCCTTTAATTACTCTACCTGTTTTTATTTGTAATTTTTTTCTATCCTTGACCTTTTTTTTGTTGTCTTTCTTCCAATGGGGGTACACCTGCACCTACACACGGACCTGCCATTGTGTGTCTGTTTCTCCTTCCTGTCCTCTCAAACCCAGCTAGTCGAAGAAGATGGTTCTGAGCCTGGTTCAGCTGGAGGTTTCTTCCTGTTAAAAGGGAGTTTTTACTTTCCACTGTTGCCACTGTGCTTGCTCAGGAAGGGAGACTGTGATGAAGTGAAGATTCAATGAGTCTGCTGACTTCCTTCCTTAGAGAACTTTTACTAATTGGCATTTGTATGTACATGTTAGGGTTGTACATCTCTGTGTGACAGACGATTCGATTCACATCTAGATACAAAGGTTACGATTCGATTCAAAAACAATTTATTTTAAAAACGGAACGATTCGATTCGATGCAGTGTAAAAGCGATTCGGTTCGATTCGGTTCGATTCGATTAAACTTCAAATAATTCTACGTTTTAACATTTGTTGATGTACCGGTAGACAAATATTTCATTATGAAAGAAAAAGGACCACTTCTATAAATGTGACATTCTTAGAGCATTTTTAAATTTGTAAAAGTCCACATATATCATATCTAAAAGGGTGCTGTAAAGCACTGGTAAAAATAAAGTAAAAAGCCAAACAAAATAATCACATGTTAAATGTGTTTATTTTTAAACATGGACCTAAAAAGACCAGCTAAAAGAAAATTTCCTACAGAAAATACAGAAAAAATATAAAAGGCACAAATGGTTACAGCAGCATGTTTATGTTTATGTTTATGTTTATGTTTATTAAATTTGTTCATTTTTTTACAGAAGAAACTATACAAGACAATCTCATTAAATGATAGTGTACAAAATGTAAAAAAATGAAAGGTAGCAGAAAGAAGAATAAATCTTATTATATCTGCCCCTTACTTACAACAATCAGATTAAACAACAATAATCAGCCATGTAAACAATAATAATCTTCAACCAACTTTTTCAACAATCAGATTTAACAATAATAATCTTCAACCAACAGTACAAAATGACTAACTCTTTCTAATTTTCTAATTGATACAATACAAATTTACAACAGTACAAAATGACTAACTCTAATTTTCTAATTGATACAATACACATTACGCTATTTCATATATTTTTTTTAACACATTTGTTTTGATCATTTTTTTAAATGTAAACATTGACTTGGCATTTTTAACTACATTCTCCAAGCCATTCCATAATCTAATTCCCTGGATTGAGGTAGAACGTCCCTTCAAACTGGTTCTGAATTGTGGTTTTACAAACAACTCTGTCCCCTTAAGATTATAACAACTTTGTCTTTTAACAAAGTGCATTTGGATATTTAAAGGTAATGCATTTTTTTGAGCTCTATACATAACTGATAAGATATTATAGTCTACTAAGTCATGGAACTTCAATAATTTTAGGTGATAGAATAATGTACTTGATGGATGACGATAATGCTTTCTAGTGATAATTCTTACAGCTCTTTTCTGTAATACGAATATAGGTTTTGTGATTGTTTTACACGCATTCCCCCAAACATCAATGCAATAGATTAGGTGTGGAACAATGATTGTGTTATACAACAAATATAGAGCCTTATCATTTAATAGGTCTCTGACTTTGTACAGTACTGCAATCGATTTAGCTATTTTTATTCTTACAGAATTTATGTGTTGTTTCCATGTCAGTTTGTCATCAATGATAACACCCAAAAACTTCACCTCACTCATTCTACAAATCTCACTATCCTCAATTTTGAGTGGGACATCAACAGTTTTCTTTTTATTACCGAATATCATGTAATTAGTTTTCTCTAGATTTAATGATAATTTATTTATTTTAAACCAAGTTTGTATCTTGACAAATTCTGTCTTTATCAATTCCAACATTTGTTCTATATCTTCACCTAAACAGAAAAAAGTGGTATCATCAGCAAAAAGTACACATTTAAGGAGTCCTGACACATTTACCAAGTCATTCACATATAAAATAAAAAGCTTTGGTCCAAGTACAGAGCCTTGGGGAACTCCACATGTGATATTACAGAGGTCAGATCTTACATCATTTATTTGTACAAATTGTTTCCTATCTTTTAAGTAGCTAGATACCCACTGTAATGCTGGTCCTCTAATACCATATTTGTTCAGTTTTTCTAGGAGAATGGTGTGATCAATAGTATCGAATGCTTTTTTTAAATCAACAAAAATACTGATACAATATTGTTTTTGATCGACAGCAGTAGTTATTTGTTCCATTAATTCCATGAGAGCCATTGATGTAGAGTTTTTTGCTCTAAATCCATACTGACTGTTGCTTAGAATATTTTGTTTATCTATAAATTGGTCTAGTCTGTTTACAAATAGTTTTTCAAGAATTTTTGAAAACTGTGGTAATAAGGATATAGGTCTATAATTGTTGAATACACATTTATCACCATTTTTAAAAAGAGGAACGACCTTAGCTACTTTCATATTATCTGGAAATATTCCTGTTGAAAATGATAAGTTACATATGTAAGTGAACGGCTCAATAACATGGCTCATTATGTCCTTCACAAACATCATATCCATGTAATAAAATAAAAATCACTAGGAAAAAACCCCCAGGAATAAGCTAAGCACAAAGCTCCTGTGCAATAACCCGCTGTGCAATAACCCTCTGTGCAATAACCTGTCACACAACCTGTAGTTTGGTAATTATGTGCAATATAGATCATGTGCATTTTAGCTTATATTTCATTACTACCTTGAAATAGTTATTCACACAAATTCATCCTGCTTCACCGTTAAATTTCTACCATGTTGTTTACTATTTTTCTCTTCAGAAACTTTGTAAATATTATAATTACTGTTTCACTTTTTGGTAGTTTATTTTGTACCCTTATTGCATGCTTTCTTGATCACAAATTATAAAACACAAACCTGTATGCTCATCTTGGGTCTGGGGTGTATCATTGCAGACGTCCAGATCTCCATTTGTAGGTTCAGTCTGCACTGGACCTCTCTGAACTGAATCCCCCGTTACCTAGAAATAAAACATGACATTACATTTAGTGTACAGTATGGTTAAATGTAGTGTAAACAATCAAAAAACAGTAGGCAGAATAAATCTAGTGACAGCAACAAAACATAGCAGATTGTAACTGAATGCACTGTAAGATGTATTTTGACAGTGTGTTGGGGGATTTACCTTGTGATGCAGGGATGTTGTTTCTGCTGATAGGCTTGTGAATGTCCTCTCTGCATCATGGCTACTGTTGTAGCTTTATGCTTCTTATTAATCTTGTATGGCTGTGGGTCATAGTCATGCAGCTTATATTATAGGTGAAGGCTGAGACAACGCAGTTCGGGTCCAACAACGTGTTTATTCTTCTGTGTAACAACAAGACTGTTCACCCATTCTGTGGGCTCATTGACAGGAGTTATCACTGCTACTGAGGAAGGGCAGGGACTTAAAACAGTGTGGAAGAGATCTTCAAGGCCTGTGTAGCTCGTGAACTATCACTGAGTTGCCCGTAAAATTTAGTGATAACGTTACCCGTCGCTTTGTGTGTGGCAGCTGCATGCTCCTGCTCGTTGTTGTGAGGCTTGAAAAGTTGTTGGTCGAGGTTTGTTGTGCTACCAGTGTACTTCGGAGGTGCGCTGCATAGCTTACAAATAGCGTGGCTTTTGTCGAGTTTTCCGTCCTTCTAGTAAAACCCGAAAACGTTCCACACTTTAGATTTTTGTCTGGCTGATGTGTTGAAAATCTTTCGCGGTGACTCGCTAGCGCGGCGGCTACTATTTACATCCATGCTCGCTCGTGCTCTTGGTGAGCTATGGCGCATGCGTGAGAATAGCTTCGCTCTCGCGTTGTTTTAGAAACGCATTGTAAACCCAGCAAGTCTCGCGATAACCGGTCCGTGTCTTTTCAACCGGTTCATCTCTGAATTTATGGCTGGTTGCTGTCTGTTTACGTGGCTGCTACCGATGTAACCACATTGCTAGCTTGTCAAACCGGATATCCGGTCGAATCGGTTAATCTATAACAAGCCTAGTACATGTACATGCACGTTTCTGTTCAGTGCACTGAGGTAACTTCTGTTGGTATTTGATTCTATTGAAATAAACTGAATTGAATGTAATTTGAAAATTTTCATGTGTTAAATGCATTAAATTGTAGCAATTGTAGGATTATTGAGCATGCATCAGGGCATTCAATTGTAATTACCAATATGCAATAAATAGAAATGCTCAGTCATTGCTTTTCCATGTATTTTGTAGTTTTACGTTTGAGAGTTTCAAGTTATACAATCATCTTTGTGGGTTTTTCTTTCCTCAGTGAAATGTGCTGGTGAAGATTCTCAGTCATCCACGACATGATACAATCAGAACAAACGTTCAATACAAAAACAATTGGACTTTATTTGTAACAGAAAACGTGTCACCCTCTGTCCAAAGGGCTTTTTCAATTCAAGGAGAAAAAGCCTTTGGATAGAGGGTGAAACGTTTTCTGTTACAAATAAAGTCCAGTTGTTTTTGTATTGAACGCTTGTTCTGATTTCAGTGAAATGGTAAATGCATCCACAAATTGTATTTCAGTTTACCTCGACTGTCACAATTTGTGGCTATAGGACATAGGAATGCAGACAGACACGAG
This sequence comes from Garcialebias charrua, assembly GCA_038048925.1. NCBI lineage: Eukaryota > Metazoa > Chordata > Actinopteri > Cyprinodontiformes > Rivulidae > Garcialebias > Garcialebias charrua. Next base: position 9,422 of record JBBPBX010016651.1, on the reverse strand, counting down.
GAACTTCAGTAAAAAGAACTTAAACTTTAAAAAAAGGCTGATGTGGCATCAAGCAGAAGACAAAATAAAAATCTGACGAGACACATAGGAGAACTGGACATTACAGGTGAAGACTGGAAGACTAAAAGGACTGGGGCTGACGAGAAGAATGGAGACACCTGGGCAAAATGGCAACAGAGAACAGGTGTGAGTGGCTGGGGCAGAACCAGGCTGTGAAAGAAAATGCACAGAGGGTGTCTGGAAACACAGGGGGGTAATAGAAAAAACTGAACATGAAGAAAATACACAAACTAAATATAATAGGAAACATGAAATAAAATCAAAGCAGGAAACTAAACACTGATTCACACGGATCATGACTCATTTAGAATTTAAGCTTAACCTCAAACTGTCTCTATCTCTAAAAAACTGTTGCATCACCTTATAGTCTTTAACTTAGATACAAATCTCAAAATAACATGTTTGATATAAAATAAAATAAAACCAATACCACCTTCGCTGTATTTTTATTCAGCACACTCCCACTGTTCCGTCTGAAGTGTGCCTGTGGAGCAGCTCAGTTTAACATCGAACGTTAAATCTTGTGATTTGCAGCCTCCGCCGGCCATCACAGAAATGCCTCTCAGTTGCTGTGGTTCAATCTTTTCTTTTTTACTCCTCTTCTTCGCTGCTTCCTCCTCCTCCAGTATCCCACAAACAAATGGATTTCTAAAACAGGTACAATCACCAATACACCCATGAGTACTGTAAAATGGTCTGTTCATAGAAAACATTTTTTTTTTTTATTTTTTTTTATTTTTTTTTTTTCAAAAAATGTTTATTACTTGTGTCATCCGGGAACATATTATGTCCTTGACAATTTCAGTGCGGAGAAATGGGTAAACTAAATCATGTGAAAAACTCTCAAAAAGTACTCACTGGATAAACATCTACAAGTTTGCTTACCTTTTGGAGTCTCTCCCATTCAAGATGGCCACTTCAATTAAGCAACTTTAACATAGAAATGGCTACAACTCAATCAGTTTTACAGATATCAGGTTAAAAGTTGGCATGGTAGTAGCTGGGATACATCCCCAACACATACGTTTAGCACTAACCTGTTTTTAAAACGGAGTAGAAGTTTTGTTCTCATTTTACTTGCATTCACAAATTTTAATCATGTCTTTCAGTTTCTTCATCTTTCAGAAACTTGTCACGGTCTTGAACGGTGGTGAAACCCAGAATGTAGGCAGGACGTGACCATCTGGGGTCTGAGGTCTAAATGTCCATTGTGGTATAAATTTGAATTTAGCCTTATATTTCCATCATAAAAACTATTTACCAGGCCTTGTTTGGTATTATTGTTTTCAGGACAACCTCATCTTCATGATTTTACAGTCTTTGTTTCATTTTGACAAAATGCATGATCACATTGGAGCAAAAAATAACATAAAAAATGAAATCCGTGTTAGTAAAATATTGATATGTTTACTATGAAACTCACAAAAATATTTAACGAACCATTTTGACAGCCTAAAATGAAAATTTCATTGGTAACTTTTAAGAACTTGTGTACAAACTTAGTAAAAAACGAATTAGAATACATATTTTTCACATCATAAAGTGGGCAATTTCCATGCGTTTTTTTTACCAGTATTTACACTATGTGTCAAAACAGTATCTTCATCACAAATTCTCTGTGTTTTTTTTCACCCTTTCATTATAAAAACAGACCAAGAACGACTACAAAACTCTGCAGACACACTAAATACTCATAAAATCAGTGCCTGATCTCCCCCCCCTTTCTTCACCAAAACTACTGCTGCTGTGTTTCTGTGTTCAGGACACAACATGGAGGAAAAACGGTTCTGATTGGTTGCTTCACAATGTGGTGTGTTCAGGGAAACTCCGAAATTTGAATTTCATTTTGAATTCATTGACTTTTTGGTAATAAAAAATCAACTGATTGCGCGTCGCGCGAGTAACATGGGTGCAATGATATAACAGCAATCATCTGTCACATTTCTGGTTGTATTTTGAAGTAAATACACAACAAAATCAATATAAAAACACTACTTTATAAAGATTGGAGTCTCTGCTGTCCAACAGACTTGAATGGAACACTTCACATGCAGCGTGCTTTGTTTAAAGAGACTATTTATAGACATGACGTCATGCCCTCAAATATGAGGGCATAGACCCCAGAATAAAATAATTTATTTCAATAGAAAAAGTGCTGATGAGGCGGTCAAAAACACTCTGCTTACAAACTACGTGTAACAGTGAACTCTGAGGGGAAAACTCAAGGGAATGCATCACCCCTCCATCCCTGTATCTGCTGTTTGGCCACAGAGCTATCATGAAGAAAGAGCCACACTTTTCCGCAGACAGACTCCACCATGCATGATATCTGTACAATGGCCATCCAGAAGTTTTTTGGCCATTAGACTAATTTCGTACATCTGAAAGTTCGAGACAATTCCCGCATTGACGAACACGCCCACAAACATTTGAACCAGCACGCAATACTTGGCGCATACGCCGGTGAGAAAAAATTTGTCCCAGGCCTGGTGTCCAGAAGGGGTGAGAGAAGCTACTCTGAGAACAAACTGATGCCATTTTTGTCATGCGACTGCAACAATGATACTGTAGATAGTTGAACCACTTCGAATGACGTATGCAGGACCCTTAAGCCTCGGATATAGTCGCGCTTTGGTCCGCAAGCTGGAGCGCGCGTGCTGCGCGCGCACTGTGCATGCGTTTATAGTGTGGCACGGCAGCGCATGGCAAAGTGCTGTTCTTTTACTGACCAGCAGGTGGCAGTACCCTCTAAAACCTGTGCATATGTTGCAAGAAAGGGTGTAGAAGAAGAAATCTACCGTAGAAGAAGAACTGTTTGAAATCACACAACAAAAACAAATGGCTTTCCGCTCGCTCGGGGAATTTAAAACATTTGAATCACATAAAAAACATTCCTCCATGCGTCGCGACGCCGTTTCCACGACCACAGCGGCGCAGACAGCTGCAGGCTCTGGCGTGAAGGCTGTCGGGGAGGTCCCTACCCGACCTGTCAATCAATTCGGCGCGCGCGCTAGGCTTGCGGAGCTTCAAAATCTGGGAGGTGCACGACCACGCGCGAAACCAACGCGCTGGCCAAAGCGCGGGGGCGGGGACTTCGCGATTGCGTCACTTTGGCCGCGCGCCCTATGCGACGCGTCAACTATATCCGAGGCTTTAACCCTTAACGCAGGCCATTATTTCTTTTAGACCTTACAGATGTTGTATTTCTTTTTCACTTTGCTGCTTTGTTTTGTACTTTTGTTGCATGATTTGGTATTTCTTGTTTTGCTTTGGTGTTTTTTGAATAGTTTTTTTAATTTATTATTATTGGCGAGTCGAGATGCTTCTTCTCATCCTGAGCATTTCATTGTATTCAATCAAATCAAAACTTTATTTCAGACGCATATGGTCCATAGTAACAAAACAACAACCACCAAAAAAAAATAAAAAGATAACATCAACAAGACACAGTAAAAATAGAATGTTCATCCATTGCCAAATAATTTAAGGCGCCAGTGATTCCACAGACTTGAATAGAACCTAACCGAGCTCTGTACGGGGTTGGTCAGAGTATAGATGATGCTATTTGCAGAGTTTGTTAGCCTACACATACATCTGTACATAAGGTTACGAAGCACAGCTGCACAAGTTGGTACGTTGGCATTTGCAAACATCTGACTGGCACTACTCCATCGCGGCACCTTAAGCAGCATCCTCATGCCATCATTGTATGCCACCTGTAGTTTATGCATACTGCTCTTTCTGTAATGCCGCCACAGGTGTGCAGTGTACATTGGGGTACAATATGCTTTGAAGAGTGCAGTATTGTTGACAACCATATGACAAATCAATGTGTATTCATTCATACTCATCTACTCACAAAGACTCATGTTCATTCTGTTGTTGTTTAGTGTATTGTTTAGCACTAGTGTTTAGCATATTTCTTAGATTAGCATATTTCTTAGTTTTGCGTATTTCTTAGTTTATATATTAGAACCTTATTATTGTTTCTTTTACTTTTTCCTGTTGTAACAGGGACCTTGAGTACACAATTTTGTTCCACCTCATGTATCACATGTGATGCGAATGACAATAAAAAATCTTGAACCTTGAACAAAATGAACAATAAACTAAACTAACTGAGGACTGAACTGAAAACAGAGAAACACAATATACC
>JBBPBX010016650.1:0-12298 GCA_038048925.1 Garcialebias charrua | reverse complement strand
TATATATATATATATATATAAAATGAAAAAGTTTATTTCCATTCCAAACAGTGAAACTTGTATATTATATTCATTCATTACATGTGCACAGACTGATATATTTCAAATGTTTATTTATTTTAATAATGATGATTATAACTGACAACTAATTACCCAAATTCAAAATCTCGGAAAATTAGAATTAGGACCAAATTTTATTTTATTTTTTTAGAAATGTTGGCCAACATGAAAAGTATGAACATGAAGGGTATGAGCATGTACAGCACTTAGTTGGGGTTCCTTTTGCCGGGATTACTGCAGCAATGAGGCGTGGCATGGAGTCGATCAGTCTGCGGCTCTGCTCAGGTGTCCTGAGAGCCCAGGTTGATCTGATAGTGGCCTTCAGCTCTTCTGAATTGTTGTATCTGGTGTATCACATCTTCCTCTTCACAATACCCCATAGATTTTCTATGTGGTTAAGGTCAGGAGAGTTTGCTGGCCAGTTAAGAACAGGGACACCATGGTCCTTAAACCAGGTAGCACTTTGTGCAGGTGCCAAGTCCTGTTGGAAAATGAAATCTGCATCTCCATAAAGTTGGTCAGCAGCAGGAAGCAAGAGCATCCCTCTTCCTGAAGTGCTCTAAAACTTTCCGCGTTGACCTTGGACCTCAGAAAACACAGTGGACTAACACCAGCAGATGACAGGCAACCCAAACCATCACTGAATGTAGAAACTAGACACTGGACCTCAAGCAACATGCATTCTGTGCCTCTCTTCTCTTCCTCCAGACTCTGAGACCTTGATTACCAAAGGAAATGCAAAATTTACTTTCATCAGAGAACATAACTTTGGACCACTCAGCAGCAGTCCCAGGCGAGACGCTTCTGACGCTATCTCTTGTTCAAGAGTGGCTTGATGCAAGGCATGCAACAGCTGAAACCCATGTCTTGCATACGTCTGTGCGTGGTGGTTCTTGAAGCACTGACTCCAGCTGCAGTCCACTCTTTGTGAATCTCCCTCACATTTTGGAATGGGTTTTGTTTCACAATTCATTCAACCTTTATTTAGTCAGGTAAATCTTATTGAACCTCATGGGCTCATTTACGAAAGCGACCTGCTAAAACTAAAGAACGATGAACAGCAATGGTAGAATTTCCTTAAACAATAAACAAACAATAAACAATAGAAAACAAAAAAGAGAAAAAACAAAAGAAAGAAATACTTTTTTTTTAACAAAGTATCAAAAAACGAGCAAAACATAAGGTAGACATATAAAATCAAAGACAGGAACAAATCTGCATTGGTTTTTGCCAGGATTCCAACAGATTCTGAAAACCATTTAGAGAAGTCAAGGTCGAGAGCTTCAGATCTTTTTGTAAGATATTCCATGAAGCAGGAGCGGAGTAGGAGAAGGCCCTTTTTCCAAGTTCAGTCCTCACTGACGGAACACTGCAGGTAATCATGTCCTGAGAGCGCACACTGTAGCTGCACTCACGCAAAGACATGTAGGAGGAGATGTATGAGGGCAGCAGACCAAGAAGTGATTTAAAGATGAAAATCCTCACCACCAGGGTGCGGTTATTCCTATTACTGTACTTGTACACTTTTTTTCGATCACATCTTTTCCTTCCCTTCGCCTCTCCATTAAGGTGCTTGGACACAGAGCTCTGTGAACAGCCAGCCTCTTTAGCAATGAGCTTTTGTGTCTTGCCCTCCTTGTGCAAGGTGTCAGTGGTCATCTTTCAGATAACTGTCAAGTCAGCAGTCTTCCCCATGATTGTCTAGCCTACAGTCCAAAAAAAGAAATGGTAAAGATGTAGTTACTATACACACACACACACACACACACGTACGTACGTACGTATGTATATATATTACACAGTATATATATTAGGGGTGCGAATCTCTCAGTGTCTGGAGAATCGATTCGATTCCGATTTTTGATGCACCAATTTGATTAAAATTTGATTTAATTCTAAAACAATTTTCATTCCAGGATCGATTTTCGATTCTGAAACGATTTTCAATTGAAATCATGAAAAGATTAAACAATAATGTAAACAAATAAAACATTTATTTAAAACAATAATGTATGCTTGTAGCAAACATTACTAATGTCAAATAATACAGTATAAATACAGCAGCTTGAATTGTGAGCAGATGGGTATATGAATAGAATGCAGCAGCTTTAATCGGTCACTGGTGCCTATATCCAGCAGTCACTGTGCGAGAGGCAGGGGACACCCTGGACATGTCTCCAGTCCATCACAAATAATTCAAAATACAAACGTAAACAAAGATTTCAGCCTACTGTATTTCATAAACATTTACCTCAATAAATAGACTTCAAAATCATATTGCATTCATCCATGTTTCAAATGTGTATGGATGGATTTTGTTTAAAAGATTTGTTTGGTAAATCTTTTCAACAAAAGCCATCTATCATCATTTTTACCCGCTTTATCTTTATCGGGTCCTGGAGGTCATGGTTCATGTCAGATATCTTCTTCTTTCTGCCACCTTTCATTTTATGTATTCTTTCATATACTATGAGATATGGTTTTATTTTCTTTATCTTTTGGGTTTTAATGTAAAAAAACAAAACAAAAATCGATTTTGGGGCTTTTAGAATCGATTCTGAATCGCCTGGACTAAGAATCAATTTTTTTTTTAAATCGATTTTTTTCCCTGCACCCCTAATAAATAAATAAATATAAATAAATAATTATATATATATACATACCGGTACAGTATATTTTTTCCCAGTCAGGAATCAGTTGACATGGTTCAATCATCTGATTAGGATGCCTCCTGGACGTCTCCCTCCAGAGGTTTTCTGATGTCCCACTGGGAAGAGACCTCAGGTCAGACCCAGGACTTGCTGGTGGGGTTACATATCCCCTCTGGACTGGGAACACCTAATTTCAACCAGGTCAACTGTGAGCCATTGTCTCAAGCTGATGAGTATCTGGGAGTCTTGCTCACAAGTATGGAGAGTAACGAGAAAGTTGATCCGGTCTGCTCTGGTGAAGATGAGTTGAAAAACTAACAGTTCTCGATTCACCGGTCCATCTACCGTATGTTCCAACCCTAACCTATGGCCATGAGACGTGGTCTGTGACCAAAAAAGAGCAAGATCCCAGATACAAGCAGCTGAAATTAGCTTTCTCCGTACTGTATAGGGCGGCTGGGTTAGGAGCTCCTTGGATTAGATACGCTGCTCCTCCACATCAAAAGGAGTCAGCTGAGGTGGTTCAAGCATAATTAGGGTGCCTAGGTTAAATGTTTTAACATCGTTTGCCATAATGTGACCCATGATGTCAAAAAGTCAGTCAACAAAGGCATTCATTTTAGAAGGAACAGATTTGAAAAAATTAGTCCATGAAGGCATTATCTAGCAATCCCTGTACCTAAAGCATCCAATAATTTTCAATCTTACCTTTATTTGGAAATTTGTAACTGGTATATGTTCAGAAATAATTTTATAAATCTGATCATTTCCTCAAAATTTAATGTTTTGAAGAATTCCTCATGACACATTTTGTCAACACAGTTTCATTTTATCCCCATAACCTCCATAGTCTTTTTTTATTTATCTCATTTTTTTGTGGATCACATGACACCCACCCCCCCCCGCCCCAAAAAGGTGTACACTCATTTTTTTTTAACTTAAAACAGGAAGTTTTGTTTTCAACTAACAAGTCTTTTTACATCATCCATGTGAGACTTCTGCAAGGACCCAGCAGCACTTCTACATTTTCTCTGCAACGTTTTTATTTTACTCGCAAACCTTTTTTTTTCTTTAAACAAGAATTTACGGTAAATCATTTTCTATTATCAGTGTTTGAAAAGGGGAATAAAAATACTGCACATAACTTCCAAGGTGACATTTTAAAATGGCTTCATTCAACTAAGTTTGAAAAATCAAAAACTACTGATCTAAAGATGCTAAACAAATTAAATATCAGCAACAGGAAGCTCAGCGTTGTTGGCACAAGGAGGGTAATTTTAACAATGAACTACAACAGATTTAGTGTTCAGTTTTTTAATTTATCTATTGTTTCACCAGGACAACGGATTATGCTTTTACACCAACGTGAGCCATGCTAACAGTGGCTGAGAGTGTCCCTGGTTGACAGACCCCCCTGTAAAAACTACCATCTGTCCTGCAGACGAGCCAAACGCTGCAGGAGCAGAGGAAGCTGCAGCTGTACACCACTACCAACACTCCTTTCTCTGTGGAAGAAAACCTGAATAAATTGTATAATTAATCATGAACTTTCTGAAATTAAAACAAAACATTTCTAAAATAAACTCGTTTTCCAATTGATCGTGTGTAGAAATGGGCTCTTTGCAACGGTTTGCCCTCCGACTTCCAAACACCAATAAAAACCAGTTCAGGATTTGAGGATCTCGTCTCTCCAGCTGTCTCGATCCCGCCTTTGTCGCTTTCGAGCGAGTTCTGGAAAGTAGGCGTTGTTGTACGGCCTTTCCCTGTCGTCCACCTCCCTCTGCGCCTCCCTTTTGCCGCTCCTCTGTTCGATGAGGGCGTGAGCTCTCCTGCGCTCTTCAGCCTCCCTCAGCAGACGCTCGGCGCGCAACCTTTCCATGGAGCTAAAGCGAAAGACAGACTCGTTAACCACATCAGTGGACAAAATGGCTCGAGAACTCTGGACCCATTGATAGGCCTGTCGCAATAAACAATAAATCAATTGATCACATTATGAATGAAAATTATCAAATCATTTTCATTTATTGGCTTTATCGTTTTTTCGTGTCTCTCTCTTGCTACTGAAGACACGGCTCAACTCCGGTGCCTTCACTGACCCCCTCCCTTTCTCTTTAAAATCTGTTTTAACCGTCCAATATCACGTTTTTGGATCATTAAAAGCAGCTAAGCTGAGAAGCTGAGCTACGAGTTAAGCTAGCAGGCCGACCTTGGGAAAAAACTCCGATTTTTTAAAGCTCCAAAGTGCCTCCCTCCCATTTTTCTAAAAGAGACACGCTGCTCGCTCCCTCACTATCCATCCTTCAATTCAAACAGCCTTATACTGCCGTCCGGTGGTCAAAAAAAAAAGGCACTACCATATTTTCCAGACTATAAGTCGCACCTTTTTGCCTAATTTGCATGCCTTGCGACTTATACGGCGAAGCGACATATTTAGTGATTTTTTCCCATATTTTTAGACCAATATTTGGCTGAGATATGACCGTTTCCATTCATTCTGACGAAAAAGAATTGAGCAGTACCTTTCAGCCGCTAGGGGCGCAGTACCACTTTCGGCAGCTAGGGTCAGCAGACACATCTGGTCGGACTCACTCTGTCGCAGCCCGGCCTCCTGCTCTCTGGAGGTATGAACTGCTGTTAGCTCAGTGTTTGACTGTTAGCAAAATAGGTCAAGAACCACATGACAGATTTTGATGAAACTTACAGAAAGTAATCACTGGATGGACATTTACAACTGACTAGCTGTAGGAGATGTTTGAGCTAAAATTCGATTTATTTATCATTTATTTTCGCAGCGCACGTGCACTTTTGGAAGACGTCAAAGCGAAACAATATAAATCCAGCTGATTTGAACATCACGTTAATTTTTAAAGGAAAAGTTAAGCTCAGAAACTTTTGCTATAATGTCAGCAAACATATATATTTTTATAAGGTGTATATCTTGTTAAATTTTAAAGAAATGAAGTGTATCCGCTCGCTGCGCGTGCACGCTTCGCAGCACCGACGTAGCGAAACTATTTTTTAAAATTCAGCTGATTTGACCGGTACATGCATTTATTAAGGTAAAGTTCAGCTCAGACACATCTTTGCTATAATTTTCAGCAAACAAATAATTGTTTTTAAGTGTTAATCTTGTTTAAGTCCTACCGTGCACGCTCCTGTGTTGTCACAGCTGACGCGCAACATACGTGACGCGTCAGCGGTGACGCATAATAGATGCGACTTATAGGGCGAAGCGACATATTTATGGATTTTTCCACTTTATTGGACATAACTGGACTGATGCGACTTATCGGGCGGAAAGTACGGTACATGCGCAAAGCAAAATAAGATAAGATAGAAAACGTTTTTTCTTAAATTTGACAATAATTACTATTATTTGAGACAATCGTCCAGCAAAATTTGTTATTGTGACAGGCCTACCCATTGATGCACGTTTAACTCAAGACTAGCCACATGATCAACAATCACCTCTCCCCGCTGCTCTTTTCTGTTTTTTCTCTTTTGTCCTTCTTCTTGTGCTTCCTTCTCTCGTACACGCCGAGCGCTTTCTTCATGTCCTTCATGGGATCCAAACTGTCCTTTAGCCTACGATCCCTCTTCTCTCTCTCCTCTTCACTTATCCCCTTCTTTTGGTCCTTTTCCTTATTCTCCTCTTTCTCGTCACTGCCCTTCAGGTACCATGGAGTCACCTCGGAGCCTGGCTGGGGTCCTAAAGACACAAGTAAGCCGATGGCTCGCTCCTGCCGCTCCTAGATGAAAAAATTAAAAGATGAACAAAATGTATCAAAGTGGGGTACAAAACGTACACCATTATTATTTAATAAGTTTTATTTTATTTTGTCTGTTTTCTGAGGCTTAAGAATCTGATTCCCGGAGGGAAAATATAAAATCTAGTGTGGAAGCGTTACATTAAGGAGGCTCTGAATATTTTTCAGCTGGGGGCAGCAGTGGTAGCAGAAAGAAAAACATCAACTAGACTGCTGCCTTAGTTAAACATATTTAAAAAAAATTACTTTAATTACGGTAGTCTTGATTATCGTGTAGGCTCCTGGAAAGACGTATCAAGGCTGCAGTCTGGTACTGTGAAACTACGGTACTGCTGTGATGTCCAACCCTGATCCTTGAGGGCCCAACCCTGATCCTTGAGGACCACCGTCCTGCATGCTTTAAAGGTTTTTCAGCTCCAACATGTCTGGTTTAAATGAACAGGTTCTCTGCAGAACGTAGAGATAATTAAATCACTAGATCAGGTGTGTTAAAGCAGGGAAACGGGTAAAACATGATACGATAATTTGACCATTCCGTGAATGAGTGGTTGTAATCGGTTGTCATCAGCTGGTTGCAACTGTCTGTCAGAGTTTTTTTGTGAACCCTGAAGGCATCTGGAAATTCCAGCCGATCATACTTTTCTAAATGTGACCTACGAGTGACGTGCATGCGTTTGCCTCAGAGCAACAGCCATGATTGGCTGAATAGTCCGCTGCGCCCGCCCCATGAGTGAAGAAAATAAAAAAAGAAAAGAAGAAGAAGCAGAGCCGGTGTAACACCAGTCTGGAAGAAGAAGCGATAAAAATTAGTGAATACAGTAAATGGAAGGGGGGGGTCATTTATGTAAAGATGAACGTTAAATTATAAGAAATATATTAAGAAAATATGGCAGGAAAACTGGGACATTACTGATACAGGAAGACATTTACACAATATTCAGAAAAAGGTAGGATATACAGGTAGTCCCCGACTTACGAGCGAGTTCCGTTCCTGCGAGTCGCTCGTAAGACGAAAATTCGTACGTCGGAACATGAAACGCGTGTTCTCGTAAGTCCGGATTTTCGGTCGTAAGTTGGAAAATTTAAGCTAGTGCTACTACGAACACTCGTTTTTCATCAAAAACGTTCATACTAGTTCATGAACATGCTCAGAAACGTGTTTCCAAACGGTTCGCTAACACACTTTCATCTAAAAACACATAAAAGTGCTGTATTTTTTACAAATGTACTGCTCGTTCGCCAGCTCGTAAGTCCGGGACCTCGTATGTAAGGGTGCTCGTAAGTCGGGGATTACCTGTACAAGGAAAACAGGAAGGAACAGGAACTTAGAATCAATAATTACAGGTAGTCCCCGATTTACGAGCGCTCTGATCTACGAGGTTCCAGACTTACGAGCTGGCGAATTATTGGAAAAAACGCAAAAAATACTGAGTTTTCCTGTGTTTTTTCACCACAGTTCGTTAGCTAAACATGTGGACACACGTTTCCGATCATTTTTATGCACTCATAAGCAGTTTTTCGATGAAAAACGAGTGTTTGTAGTCGCGCTAGCAAAACCGTTCCAATTTACGAGCGAATTTCCGGACTTACGAGAAGCGTGGCGGCCGTTCCAAATTACGAGATTTCCGGTTTACGAGCGCCTCGTTGTAACGGATCTCGCTCGTAAATCGGGGACTACCTGTACTCGCATTTTTTTTCTCTCTTTTTGTTTTCTATTGTTTATTGTTTGTTTGTTTATTGTTTAATGAAATTCTATCACTGCTGTTCATTGTTCTTTAGTTTTAGCAGGTCGCTTTCGTAAATGAGCCCATGAGGTTAAAAAGATTTACCTGACTAAATAAAGGTTGAATGAGCATTAGAATAGGACACACAGGCCTTAAAAAAAATCTCTTAAAATAATTGGAAAGCATGCAACAGGACTATGTGACAGGTGCACCAGCAATCTCCCTGAAATGGTTCAACATGTCTTTATGGAATGTCCAGGGTATGAAACAGAAATAATGCATTTCCAAAAAAAATAAAAATTAAATTTATATTAAATTTACAATTAAGGATGTTTTTAGTAGTAATATGAATAAAGTTAAAGATCAAATTATTATTTTCTTGAAAAATACAAACTTAATAGAGATAATTTAGTTGAGTTGTTAAATTAAGTTTACAGAATTATTATAGTTTTGTTTTTTTCTGTTTAACTCCTGTCCACACTCCAAGTAGGTGGCAGTAATGCACCTTACAGTTGGTCTGCCAACTGCCATAAAACAAGCAGGGGGAGCTCATTAGTGCCCGCCCGTACTGGCGCCACAAAGCTGTGAGCACCTGTTAGACCTATTCAACACTAGAGTGACTATAGAGCATTCAAATATAATATATAGAGCTGTTCAAATCCCGGTCCGGGGGCCTTTCTGGGTGGAGTTTGCATGTTCTCCCCGTGCATGCGTGGGTTTCCTCCGGGTACTCCGGTTTCCTCCCACAGACCAAAAACATGCACATTAGGCTGATTGGTGACTCTAAAAATTGACCCTAGGTGTGAGTGTGAGAGTGGATGGTTGTTTGGTGTGAGTGAGACAGGTCCCTCTTGTAAATGAGTCCCCTTGACTCAACGAGGCTAGCCTGTATAAATAAATAAATAATAGACTTGTTATTTTGGTGATGACGGGTGTACAATAATTTCCCTCAAAATACGATAATTTTATGTCTCTAGCACAATAATCCTACATTTCTCACCTGGCAACATTGACCTGGAGTCTGATTCTATTCTTCTGACTTTGTTTTAAGTCAGGAATTATTTAATCTGTTGCACGCAGAGACTGTCCAACATCTACTCGTCAATGAACAAATGTAAACAAATGACTTGTAATTATTGGCAACAACACCTGACTGTTGATTTCACACATTTATAAAAAAGTGTGAACCTCGAAGATCTTATTCAGTCAAGAGGAAGAAAGTCAGACTCATAACTTGTGGGATAAGTAATATGTAAAAGTGCACAGGGCCTGTCACCTTTTCTTCTTTCTTTTCCTGAAGATATTCCTCATTCCCCTTCTTCTCTGACGACTCCTCCAGAGGGAAAAGGTTGAGATGCTCCAAACTTTCTCCAGTTTGTTCGTCGCCGTCATCGTCTCTCCTTCCTTCTGCTGACGGGAGAGAACCTCGGGCTTTCCTCCTCAGGTACTCAGTACGAGCCTGTGGAGATTAACACCTGGTGTTACAAACTAAAAATACAGTACTGAATGACTGAAGATTCACAGTGCAGGCATGTCTTAGGCAGGAGTGTTATTTCTAAAGTATCAGTTGGAATTTGACTTACCGGTAATTTGAGGATGTTTTTGATAAGTTAGCACCCCACGTGTAGCCATAACATCACTGATTATAAACAAGTACCCCGTATGAATGACTGTGAAATGATAAAGATGTATAGGTTTGTTAGGAAACCCAAAATATTAGCTGTCTAATTCCTAACAATGCACATATATTTCTAGTTAAGTTTTATAACCTGCAAAGTATTTTATTTATTTACTTTTAATTAGCCAGGTAGTCTCGTTAGCAAGAGAGAGCTGTAAATTGATGAGTAAAGAGTCAGACTGACTTTAAAAGTAGTTTCAATCAGTTCTTCTTCAGACCGTCTGAAAGTACAAGCCCAAAACCAGAAAAGTTGGCACGTTGTGGAAATCGCAAATAAAAACAGAATACAATGACTTGCAAATCTTTTTCAACCTATATTCAATTGAACACACTGCAAAGACCACATACTTAACGTTCGAACTGGTAAACTTTGTTATTTTTTGCAATTATTAGCTCATTTGGAATTTGATGCCTGCAACATGTTTCAAAAAAGCTGGCACAAGTGACAAAGAAGACAGAGAAATTTGAGGAATGCTCATCAAACACTTATTTGGAATATCCCACAGGTGAACATGCAAATTGGGAACAGGTGGGTGCCATGATTGGGTATAAAAGCAGCTTCCTTGACATGCTCAGTCATCCACATAGAAGGATGGGGCGAGGGTCACCACTCTGTGAACAAATGCGTGGGCAAATTGTCGAACAGTTCAAGAACAACTTTTCTCAACGAGCTATTGCAAGGAATTTAGGAATTTCACCATCTACGGTCCGTAATATCATCAAAAGGTTCAGAGAATCTGGAGAAATCACTACACGTAAGGGGCAAGGCCGAAAACCAACATTGAATGCCCGTGACCTTCGATCCCTCAGGCGGTACTGCATCAAAAACCGACATCAGTGTGTAAAAGATATCACCACATGGGCTCAGGAATACTTCAGAAAACCACTGTCAGTAACTACAGTTCGTCGCTACATCTGTAAGTGCAAGTTAAAGCTCTACTATGCAAAGCAAAAGCCATTCATCAACAAGATCCAGAAACGCCGCCGGCTTTGCTGGGCCCGAGCTCATCTGAGATGGACTGATGCAAAGTGGAAAAGTGTTCTGTGGTCTGATGAGTCCACATTTCAAATTGTCTTTGGAAACTGTGGACGTCGTGTCTTACGGACCAAAGAGGAAAAGAACCATCAGGACTGTTATAGGCGCAAAGTTCAAAAGCCAGCATCTGTGATGGTATGGGGGTGCATTAGTGCCCAAGGCATGGGTAACTTACACATCTGTGAAGGCACCATTAATGCTGAAAGGTACATACAGGTTTTGGAGCAACATATGCTGCCATCCAAGCGACGTCTTTTTCATGGACGCCCCAGCTTATTTCAGCAAGACAATGCCAAGCCACATTCTGCACGTGTTACAACAGCGTGGCTTCGTAGCAAAAGAGTGCGGGTCCTCCCCTGGCCTGCCTGCAGTCCAGACCTGTCCCCCATTGAAAATGTGTGGCGCATTATGAAACGTAAAATACGACAACGGAGACCCCGGACTGTTGAACAACTTAAGCTGTACATCAAGCAAGAATGGGGAAGAATTCCACCTGAAAAGCTTCAAAAATTGGTCTCCTCAGTTCCCAAACGTTTACTGAGTGTTGTTAAAAGGAAAGGCGATGTAACACAGTGGTAAATATGTCCCTGTGCCAACTTTTTTGCAATGTGTTGCTGCCATTGAATTCTAAGTTAATGGTTATTTGCAAAACAAAATAAAGTTTCTCCGTTCGAACATTAAATATATTGTCTTTGCATTCTATTCAGTTGAATATGGGTTGAAAAAGATTTGCAAGTCATTGTATTCTGTTTTTATTTGCGATTTGCACAACGTGCCAACTTTTCTGGTTTTGGGCTTGTACAATCCTCATCTGATCTTCTTTCAACTGCTCCCTCTTCAGGGGTCACTACGGTGAGAGTCCTCCATCTAAATATGTCCTCTGTCCTCACTCCAACTACCTCCATGTCCTCTCTAACTGCATCCATACATGTCTTTGTCTTTTTCCTGGCAGCTGCATTTCTAACATCCTTCTACCAATATACCCACTGTCCCTCCTCTGGACATGTCCAAACCATCTCAGTCTGGCCTCCCTATCTCCCATGTTCAACATGTGCTGTACCTCTGATGATCTCATTCATAATCTTATCCATCCTTGTCACTAAGGAGAACCTCAGCATCTTCATTTCTGTACTTCCAGTTCTTTCTCCTGTCTTTTTGTCAATGACACCGTCTCCAGACCATACAACATAACTGGTCTCACCACTGTCTTGTAAACTTTTCCTTTGACCTTTGCTGACACCTTTTTGTCACAAATCACTCCTGAAACTTTTCTCCATCCACTCCATCCTGCCTGGACTCTCTTTTTCACTTCTTTACCACATTCCCCATTTTCCTGGACAGTGGACCCCAAGTACTTGAAGTCCTGCACCTTTGTGACCTCT
>JBBPBX010016649.1:22779-41895 GCA_038048925.1 Garcialebias charrua | reverse complement strand
TTAAATCCAAACCACTGCCAGATTATTGATCCAGTGCTGTTTCTCTTCGGAACCAGTTCACCAGTCTTCTCACGCTCACCCGAACCTCCCGCTTCCGCCATGTTTTCTCGATGCACGCATGCTCCTCTCTGGGTCCGCTGGAGGGGAGGGGGCTAGTGATGCGTTCAAGTGTGTCGGAAAAGTGAAACTTACACGGACGCAGCTTATTTTTGCATGATAATTTATACTCAATGGTCAAGATAAAGCCATTTTAACCATCGTACATTTCAAAAATCGCGATACATCGAGTATATTCGATATATCGCCCACCCCTACAACTGATGGAAGTCATAGAGAGCTGACGTCCGCCGGTGCAAAAAGTCTCAGCTTCACAGAGACCTAGCTAAAATTTAGTGACTTATTAGGCGAAAGTCATCCTCGGTACATCATCACACATGATGTTTTCAAACTGCTACAACTGTTCATCAGGGTCAAGTCGGGTCATCTGGACAGTTTGTTTCTTCATCTGAATTCATCTTGACATGAAAGGCGGCGGGCGATGTGCACTCGCCTCCTTATTTCCTTCCAGATGTGTTCATATATCAGCAGGGAGTTTTAATTCGACCGCTCATTTGTCTTTTTTGTTGTTGTTGTTGTCCACAGCCATCCCGTTCAGGAACTCCTTCACGCAGCAGATGAGGAGAAACGCCCTGAAGAACAGGAAACTGAACGAAACCAAGAAGTGGAGACGAGAGAAGCAGAGGCGCTCGGGGAAGCTCCCGCTGAATTCCCCCGCGGGGAAACGGCACACGGCGGCTCCGCTTCTGTCCCACGTCACTCTGAGGGGCGTCGAGGTCAGGGTCCGACGCCACACGCTGGATTTTCTGCTCAGCTGTACGAAGCCCGACAGCAAAGAGAGAGCCCTGCTGCAACAGCTGGAAGACGGGAAGACGAACTGTCTGCAACAGCTGGAAGACGGGAAGACGAACTGTCTGCAACAGCTGGAAGACGGGAAGACGAACTGTCTGCAACAGCTGGAAGACGGGAAGACGAACCGTCTGCAACAGCTGGAAGACGGGAAGACGAACTGTCTGCAACAGCTGGAAGACGGGAAGACGAACTGTCTGCAACAGCTGGAAGACGGGAAGACGAACTGTCTGCAACAGCTGGAAGACGGGAAGACGAACTGTCTGCAACAGCTGGAGGACGGGGAGACAAACGGTCTGAAGCAGCTGAAACCAGCCGGAGAGGAAAACGACGGCAGCGCCGGCGATTTGACGCCCTTTACTCTAAACTCCTCCATGCCTGTGAATGAGAAGCTCAGGCCTGCAGCGCACGGCGCAGGGTTTAACAAGAAGCCTGTCAAAACGGCTCGCACGAGAACCTCGTCCAAAACAAAACGCACAACGCAGCAGGAACAGGCGGAGCCTGACTGCATGGGCTCTACTAAGGCTAACGTGTGTGAGCCTGGTGGGGAGGGCAGACCCGACGGTGCACCCACACAAGAGGAAGCAGACAAAGCAATCGCAGGAAGTCAAAGCAATGACTGCAGCGGCGTCGAACCCTGCGTCGCCGCAGAGGCTCATAATCCAGATGTTGAGCAGAACGAGCGAGAGACTGTCCAAGAAACTTGTAAGTGCATCACAGCTGGATCGATGAAGGCCACGGACAATCCACTAAAATGTCTGAAGCAATACATTACGGTCAGTCTCACACGGCTCTCAGCGCTGCGGAGCTCAGAGGTGGAGGAGCTCCGCGAAGCTGGGAGCGTCCCAGTGACACGAAGGGGCAGACCCAAACTGGAGGACAAACCAGTTGCCAGATCCGACACCAGCCCGGGTGATGAAACGGGAGTGAAGGAAACACTCAAGACCAAAACTAAAGTGACTTTATGGAGGAGGCAAAGAGCTGAGGTCATGGAGGGTTCATCACAAGAAGAGGAGAAGAACAAAGCTGACAAGGTTCCTGAAACACCGAAGGAGTCGAGCGAGCAGGAGAAAGAAAAGGAGGAGCAGACGGTGTTAAAGGACAAGAATGAAGGGCAGAAAGAAATCTCTGCTTCAAAACCTGCAGGACGTAAAAGAGTTGTGAAAAGAGTTAAAATGTCCCGTGAAGAAGAGAAGAACAAAGCTGACAAGGTTCCTGAAACACTGAAGGAGTCGGGCGAGCAGGAGGAGAAAGAAAAGGAGGAGCAGACTGTGTTAAAGGACAAGAATGAAGGGCAAAAAGAAATCCCTGCATCAAAAACCTCGGGATGTAAAAGAGTTGTGAAAAGAGTTAAAATGTCCCGTGAAGAAGAGAAGAACAAAGCTGACAAGGTTCCTGAAACACCGAAGGAGTCGGGCGAGCAGGAGGAGAAAGAAAAGGAGGAGCAGACGGTGTTAAAGGACAAGAATGAAGGGCAAAAAGAAATCCCTGCATCAAAAACCTCGGGATGTAAAAGAGTTGTGAAAAGAGTTAAAATGTTCCGTGAAGAAGAGGAGAAGAACAAAGCTGACGAGGTTCCTGAAACACCGAAGGAGTCTGGCAAGCAGGAGAAAGAAAAGGAGGAGCAGACGGTGTTAAAGGACAAGAATGAAGGGCAGAAAGAAATCTCTGCTTCAAAACCTGCAGGACGTAAAAGAGTTGTGAAAGGAGTTAAAATGTCCTGTGAGGAGAAGAACAACGCTGACAAGGTTCCTGAAACACCGAAGGAGTCGGGAGAGCAGGAGGAGAAAGAAAAGGAGGAGCAGAAGGTGTTAAAGGACAAGAATGAAGGGCAAAAAGAAATCCCTGCATCAAAAACCTCAGGATGTAAAAGAGTTGTGAAAAGAGTTAAAATGTTCCGTGAAGAAGAGAACAAAGCTGACGAGGTTCCTGAAACACCGAAGGAGTCAGTCAAGCAGGAGGAGAAAGAAAAGGAGGAGCAGAAGTTGTTAAAGGACAAGAATGAAGGGCAGAAAGAAATCCCTGCAGGATGTAAAAGAGTTGTGAAAAGAGTTAAAGTGTCCCGTGAAGTAAACGCCGAGCAGAATAACATCCAGCGTGATGCACATCAGGACGTGATCGAGGGAGGAGGAGCCGTCGAGGAGTCGGGACACATGAAAAGGAGTTTGAGTGAACAGCCGGCCGATAAAAAAGATGACGTTCTCATAAAACAGGCAAAGATTCTGCTCTCTGATGTTCTCAAAAAAGAAAAATCCCTGATAAATAAAAAACTGCAGGGAAGTGTGGGGATGGAGTTGTGCAGCGCGCCTTCTGAAGAACCGGATGAAATAAACGTAAATGAGTCCCGTCCTTCGGGTCGACGGATGCGGTGCAGGAAAGGGAAAACAAAAGCGGAGGACAAGCAGAGAACTAAGGGACACCCGAACGACAATATCCCCATTTCAGCAAAGATGGACGCCGGTGAGAAGGGCGTTCAGCTTCAGCCTGAACAGAGACTCAACGAAACGCCGACCGCCTGCCTCAACGCACTACCTCATCGGGCGCAGTCGTCCGCTAAAGGCGGCCCGTTTCCAGACGCGAGCCCTCAGCTGCACGCGCAGTCCAACATACCTCTGAAGAAACGAACGTTTCGCAACTCCGTGGAAACGGACTCTGAGCAGAGTCTGAACTCTGTTTCAGGCCAGACTCTTAAAAAAACTGAGCTGAGTTCACCTTCAGCACCAAAACAGAGCTCTACCCAATGTTCAGGAGAGAATCACGTAAAAAGAGACACTAAAGGCAAAACGGCCTCTAAAAGGACAGCAAAACAACCCTTTAGCAGAGCGCTTCGCCCTCGAGCCAACGAAGCTCAGCGAGGCCATCTGCTGAAGAAAGTTAGGAAGTGCGCATTTCAGAGACAGGATGAGGACAACACGGAGGATCAGACGCTACAGAGTGATGAGCTTACTGAGGAAAAACCTAAAAGTCTAACCTCGCATGAATCTTTGGCAAAAGATCAGCTGAAAACCTGCCCCGAGCAAAGCGACGCAGAGGAGACGAAGCCGGCGTTTGATTTCAAGTTTCGCCTCAAGAGGAGAAGAGGGAGGGTTTGGGAGATGCAAAACGAAGACGTGGAATTAAAACCAGAAAAGAAAGAGGATTTAACGGCATGCGACCCCTTTAAAGCCATCATGGACTCCGTGTCCATTTTAAACATGGAGATGGAGGCTCACGTGCAGGCTGGCAAGAAGCCGAAGAGCAGATCGGATCGTCTGAAACAGAGACACGACAACTCAAACAAAGGTCTGAAAAATGTACAAACTCTTGACGGGCCGAGCGACTTAATCTGCGAAAAGGTGGAGGTGAAGGAGAAGTTTGACGGGGAGCGTCTGAACGGAGCTGCAATAGACAAAATGGAGAGTCACAGTAAGAGTGAGAGTTTCTCGACGCTTGTTCAAGAACCCAAAATTGAAGATGTTTTTTTTAACAACTGCTGCCTGTTGGAAAGTGGGTCGCAGCAAAAACTGGAGCCGGAACTGGGAGCAAATGGTCTTCCGTTACCTGTCCTGAAACTACGGAGAAAGGCAGAGGACATTTGGGAAGTGGACAGCAAAAAGGGGCTCCTGCTGACAGATCTAGCTACAGAGCTCAAATTTAAAAGGGAAGCCAAGAGTCAAAACTTGTGCAAAACAAAAGGTGGCAATGATTTTGGCGTGCTCAAAGACGAGAACCCGTCTTGTCAGAGACTTGACTGCAACGAAGCCCCTCCTAAGACCGACCTACCTCCTTTTTCATTGTCTCTCTCACCACTGTCGCTGTCTTCGCCTCTGACTGATAAAACCGAAGTTATACCTTCAGCTGGAGATGGAATGACTGAGAGATCCCAGATGAACGAAGAGGAGAGGAAACAAAGGCACAAAGTGGACAGATCGCGCAAGTGTGGGCCCGTGGAGACACCCCCCACTTGTCCTAGTCACACACTTCAACAAATCGACAACAGCCTCTCCAGGCTGTCTGAAGGCCTGTGCTTGTCTCAGACGTTGGAAAAGCCCCCGGCCTGTTCCGCTGCTTCTAATTCAGTCGTTCAGACCCCGTCCGAGTCGCCTCCGTTCGCCGCCGCAGACAACATGCTCTCCGGGGATTCCAGCTTTACGAACTGCTGCGACGACATCCTGGACTTCCAGTGCCTCAGCTTCGAGCCACAGAATATTCTCTCGTCTTCGCCTTCAGATCTGTGTTCGCTGGATCCACCGACTGACCCTTTCAACAGCCCCCTCTCTCACAGCCCGCCTGATGCCTGGGCCGCCGAAACGCCATACCTGGGTCCCCCAAGTCCTCAAAATAGCTTCACCAGTGACGATTTACCATTCTTTCCAAGTTTAATTTCTTCCAAAAACGACCCTGTTTCATTTGAGTGTGACTCTAAGGACGTGTCTAAAGACAAGAACCCGTCCAGCCTTGCTTGTGCTTTCTCAGCGTTGGGGAACTCTGACTTGATGGCCAAGGATCGAAGCAAAAATGCAGGACTGAGGTTCTCCAAAGAAGACCTCAAAACACAGTCTACGACCATCGCCAGCAAGCCTCGTTGTTTTGGCACAACTTCTTCCTCTTTTCCAACTCAAAATCCAGTTTCCATTACGCAGACGTCTACCAACATCAAGCCTAGCACCAGCCAGTCAAAAGCCCACCTGAACCTCAGAAACCAGGGCCCATTTCATCGTATGACCATCCCAACTAAGTCCCCGGCCTTCCCGAGTAACGCAGGCAGAGGAGCGTCCTCCCAAACGTCCAACAGATTATACTCTCCTCAGCTTTTTTCAACTAAAAATCCAAATCCTCCTGAAAGTCAGTTCAACTTCCAAGAAAAAACATCATCCGTTATCCACAGGGTTCTCAAGTTCCAGGGAGGTAATCCGACCCAGAATCTGTACAGCGCACCTTGTAAAGACACCACGGCTGCTGGAACCCCGACTGTCCCCTCAAGGACACTTGGTTCAAAATCGGGTGACGCTGAAAAGGCTCCAAAGTTTTGCGTTTATCCAGAACGTTCTCAGAAAAGCAACACTTCCATCCTTGGGTTCGCAAAGGATCTAAACCAGTTCGGTTCCCCCAACAAGTCCAACCTGCACCTGAACAAACCTCCTTCCGCTTCGCAGTCGTTAGAGAAAAACAAGATGCCGTCCGACAAGCAGGAGAGCGGTGAAACCAACATGGCGTACAAGAACTTCTCCGAGCTGCCCAGGCCGTTCTTCTTCTCCAGCAAAGGGTCCGACTGTTACTCGTTGCCACAGGACAAGACTTTGAAACCGGACAAAAGCGCTGCATCCTCCTCAGGCAAACACCAGCTATGTTACGCGCAGCAGGATCCGTACGATTTCAGTTACAGCTCCGCCCTGTCGCCCATGTCTCAGCACGGCAGCCCACACATGGCCCACAGCACCCCCCCTGTTACACCAGCCAACAAGAGCCAGTCCACCTCCTCGGCTTCGTTCCCTTACGGATATCAAGGTCCTCCCTACGTGCTCAACTTCAGCGGGGACCACTCGTTGACCCTGGGTCTCCGGGACGGTACTGAGGGCTACCCAGGTTTTGGCCCAACGAACTACACCTACCACTGCCTGATGGAGCCCTCGGGCACCCAAGGGCGGCTGGTTCTGGAGCCCTGCGGACCCCAGCTGCAAAACCCATCTTCTTATTCAGGCCTCAAGGGTCCGGACGAACACTGCAGGAAGGACATGCAGCAGCAGTGCCCGCCCGGAGAACACCAGGGGGCGCCGCACTACGGGCCCGCGCCGTCTCACTCCATGGGTGCAACGAAACCCAAGAGGGTGAGGTTAGTGGTGACGGACGGTACAGTGGACTTGGACCTCCAGTACTCCGACTGAACGGATCTCCTCAAACGTTTGGGTGTTTTGTGCAAAAGGTTAATTCTGCAGAATCTGTTTTTGTAAACGTTTTAGTTCATAGTCCAGCAAGAAGGATTAACGTTTTCTAAAGAATTATTTTGATGAACTGTTGATGTACAAACCAGTTTGTACAGGATTTTATGTAAACAAAGTTTTAATTGCTGATTTAACAAAAAGATGGGGGAAAAAAATCCACTACAATTTACTGACCGTACCAAATTTTAAAGCATTAAATAATCGTGACGGGGAGTTTGGATCCCTCTTCTGTAACATAGACGTATGAATTTTTCTACCGTGTGGTCGTAGAGACAGAACCCACCGTCATCGTTGGCTGGTACTTGTTTTGGTGGAGTCGAAACGGGCAGCTTTGTGCCTCAGTTTTTATTCTCGTGATGTTTTTATGCACCTGATAAAACGTCTGCTCTGGATTTTATACCGACGCTGAGCTCTCGCCTCGCTCCGTGTGCTCGTGGCGGGCGCGTTGTTACAGAAACGTTGCTTTCACGTCATTGTTCATCTGTGCAAACGGCTGTGGAAAACGTTTGCCTCCTTACAGATTTAATAGTTTTTTGCCGTTTTTGGGTCACGTTCTTATGTTTCAAAAGGTCAAACCAATGTTGATATTCCAGTCAGAATCAGTTTTATTGTCATTGCAGAAAATTACGTTCCGTACAGCCGTTCAAAGGGTAGTATAGAAATAAACTGAGTAAATATGAAATTATTTCATAACTAAAGGGGGAAAGCACTTAAACTAGGGATGCACAATATTATTTGCATGGTATCGGCATCGGCCGATATTAATGATAAATTTAAATATCGGCCATTCCATAAAAATAACTCACCGACATAAAAGGCTTCTGTTTATATATATAGATATATAATATAATATACATACAGGTGATCCCCGACTTTCGAACGAGTCCGTTCTTACGCACCGTTCATTACCTGATTTTGACGTAAGTCAGAACTCATTACACGTGGCATTCGTAAGTCCGGATTTTTGCCGTAAGACGGAAACTGCATGCTAACGCTGCGCCGCACACCCGTTTATCGACATGAGACACTGAACAAGCGTACATACTGGTCCATAAACATGCACATAACTTTATTTACAAACAGTTAGCTAACACATTACACCACACATTCATCTAAACACATACCTGTACAGTATTTACTGTACAACAGTACTGTTCGGAGCACGTTCGTAAGTCCGGAACGTCGTAAGTCGAGGCCGTCGTAAGTCGGGGACCATCTGTATAATATATTTATATGTATACAGTATATTATATAATATATTTATATATATTATATATATATATTGTATATATATTACATACATATGTGTATACTGTATATGTATTATCTAATATATCTTATACTATGTATATACAGTATTTATATATTTACAGTATATATATATACATTATATTTGTATATATATTATATAATATATACTATATATATATTACGTACATATGTGTGTGTGTGTATACTGTATATATATATATATATTATATACANTGTGTATATATATATATGTGTGTATATATATATATGTGTGTATATATATATATGTGTGTATATATATATATGTGTATATATATATATATGTGTATATATATATATGTGTATATATATATATATGTGTATATATATATATGTGTATATATATGTGTCGCTGTTTTTGTATGACAACCCATTGACAAGGATGTCTGCAGCGCCATCACAACTTCATGAAGTTACGCGCGCCGTTGAGTTTAGATTTGTGACAATTTACAAATTTGCATTTGTCGAGTATTGTCATTGTGTTAGAGAGTAAATGTCATTAATAAATTCGACATTAAACATAAAACATAATCCAAGTCAAAGTGTTGCATCAATTTTCAGCCCCTTTTTGCCATCCGCATTTGGCAGCATGGCCAAACTGACACAGACCATGCAGAATATTGTAGTACTGTATTTTAATTCCACAGCAGAGAAAGCTGTGTTGTCTCTATAAGTAGATTTAGAAGAAAAAAAATTGGTATCGGTTATCGGACAAAAATATACGGTAATATCGTGCCTCCCTGCTTTAAACCCAAACTCAATAAATGGTTGTCCCACCCTGATGCGGTGACGGGTTCGCGATGGGAGTTTAAATTCTAAAAGCACCCCATGATCATCACACTACCACCGCCATGTTTGATCTCAGTTAGTTTCACATGTAACGGCACGCATAAGGTCCGAACGCTGCCATTTCCATCTCCCATCTACAGAACATTTTCCCAAAAGTCTCGGGGATCATCATGGGGACGTTCTTTGGTAAATCTAGACGGTTCGTTTCACTCCGAAGTGGTTTTCACCTTTGAACTTTCCCATAACCCCCCATTTTTTATTTTCTTTGTCTCCTTCTTACAGTTGAACCATCGACCCACAGAACTTAAAACCAGCACTTCTCACAGTTCGGTTCGGTGTCCGATTGTGGGTCATGAAAAGAGGGAGGGGCCTTGACGTCCAGAAATCAAATAAACTTTAAAGACCTTGGGTAATACCACATTTATGCCAAAATTGTGATTAAAAAACTATTTGCTGGTTAATGGTTATCAAGGCTGTCCTCAGTGTTTTTTTTTTAACCTTTTTTAGTAAAGGTTTCCTCTAATCGGCAGGAAATGGACTCGCATGTTTCTGTTTGAAGACTCGAGCTGGACAGTTTGGGAACCCCTGGTTTTAGAGGTTCTGGGTTCCTCCAGGACCTCCTGGGTGGGTCTTCGATCGGTCGAACACTGCTGGGAAGGTTTGCCACCGTTTCGGGTTTTCTCCATTCGTGAATAACGTCTCGACGTGAGCGACTCTTTGATTCTTGATCTTCGTCCGTTTTTACCCTTTAAAAAAAGATTTGAACGTTTTAAAAAGGCAAAAACTGAAGAAATCTGAAGGGCAAATAGTTTTTTTCCCCCTGCAGGACTGTAAATGAACTGCTTGTGCATGAAAACATTAAACCGATTGTTTGGTTAATTTATTTGTTGGACCCGTACGGTGTGTTTTGTGGAGCGAGCCGGGTTTATGGACCAGGAAGAAAGAATCGTCGACTTTCAGCTCGTTTGTGTTTCACACGTTTAGACTAATGTTGGAATAATTGTGAGTTCTCCCAGCCGTCGGACTAAGACGACGTTGGTTTATTTTTCTCTCGTCTCCTGACGACTCGGTTCTGTGTTGAGTTCTTTTGGCTCCAGCGGGAGAACAGAAGAATCTTTTAGCTGTTGAAGCGGCTCCGGGTGTTTATATTGTGAAAACGGTTATCTGCTGTTGGTCTTGGAGGTCGTGGACGTTCCCCTCGTGTCGTGTCTGTCGAACATGGCGGGAGCGTTACACTGCCTTACATCACCCCCCCACCTCTGTACTGTCTCAAACACATGAGGCCAATTATTTATTTTAATATCCTCACTCTTGAAAAGGTGCTTTTATTGTAACTTATATTTCACGTTGATTGTTCAAACCATAAATGTTTTGTTTTTTAAATATTTAATGGGACAAAATATTATTTACGTTAAGTATTTAATTTTAATGAGATTTTTGATTGTTGCAAATAAAATTAGCTCTCTTTTTCTAATTGGCAGTTAGTTTTACTGAGAGTCTGTTGTAGAAATGTACAAATGTAACTTTGATCATTTAAGACTTTTTTTGTTTTGTATTTTTGCTCCGTTTCTTCCTCACAAGTGGAGTTTGCTGCAAAATTTCCAGTTTTTGCCACAATATGCTGTTATTTAACATAAATTCACATGTATGCATTTATATTTTATCCCTGGACTTTAAAAAGTGAAACAATAAAGAATAATATAAAGAAGCTGAGCTGTAACTCGAGGTTTCTTCAACAGCATAAAAAGTACATTTAGCTACATTTACTGTAGTTTTGAGCTGCAAATCTTGCATTAAAGCTACTTTTAATGTTTAACAATTGTTTAGCTACATTTAGCTTTTAGCTATGGTTTTGCTAGTTTAGCTTGTGGCTACTGGTAGCTCTTTGTAGCTTTAAGCTAAGGTTTTAGTCAAAGTTTTAGCTCTGGGTTTGCTACAATAACATTTTAACAATAGTTTCATTTAGCTTTTAGCTAATGTATTAAAACTCCGCTAATGTTCTTTACTGTAGCTTTGCTACATTTACCTTGCTTTGTTTACCTTTTAGCAACTGTTTTGCTACATTTAGGTTTCAGCTAAGATTTTGTAGCATTTATCTTTTAGTTAATGTTTTGCTATTTTGATTGACATGTTCGTTTTAGTAAAACCAGATATAATTATCTTTTAGCTACTATTATTTTTCATTTTATATTATAGCTATATTTTGCTGCATTTAACATTTAGCTATTTAGTTTCATTTAGAGTTTAGCTAATTACTAAAATTTATTTAGCTTTAAGCTATAGTGTTGCTACATTTGGATTGCGTTGTTTACCTTTTAGCAACTGTTTTGTTACATTTGATTTTATATTTTCTATCCTGTTCACCTTGGTCAATGCAAGGCATTGTAGGAAGGTGCTATACAAATAAAGATTACTATTGTATTATTATTTAGCTCTGAGCTCAACGTTTTTGCTTATGAGTGAAGGTTTTTAATCTGCCACTTTTATTTGTTAATATTTGTTTTAGTAATTTAAGCTTTTAGCTATTGTTGTGCTACATTAAGCTTTTAGTTAATATATTGCTAGCTCTTGTTTTGCTTTTTTTTTTTTACCTGCTACTTTTATTTAATTAGCTTAGCTACTGTTTGGCTATATTTAGCTTTTAGCTAATTTATTTGCAAATAAGTTGATTTCTGCTTTGTTACGGTTTTGCTGCATTTAAGTTTGAGCTACTAATTTTAGCTTGTAGCTACCATTGTAAAGGTTTAATAGCTAATTCTGGTTTAGCTGTGGTTATGCTACATTTAGCTTTCTTAATTTGTCTTTTAGCTACCGTTTTCCTAATTCTATAGTGTAACTGTTTTGCTACATTTAGCATTTAGCTAAAGTTTTGCTCATTTCTGCTAAATTTAGCTTGCTGCATCTAGCTTTTAGCTACTTCTTTCCAGAACTCAGCTGCCCGTGTCATCACTCAAACCTCCTACTATAACCACATCACTCCTGTCCTGCAGCAGCTCCACTGGCTCCCGGTTAAATCACGCATCATCTTCAAAATTCTACTCTCACGTTCAAAGCTATCCACAACCTTGCCCCTCCTTATCTATCTGACCTCCTACAAATCTCCATCCCATCACGCTCTCTCAGATCCTCCTCTTCGCTACATCTCCATGTACCCTCTGCCCGCCTCTCCACCATGGGGAGCAGGGCCTTCACCTGCTCTGCCCCTCACCTCTGGAACGCTCTACCGCCAGACCTTCGAAACACCACCTCCCTTTCTCTGTTCAAGACAGCCCTGAAAACACATCTCTTTAGACTAGCTTATCATTAACTTTACTAAATGTATTTTTATTATTTTGCATTTTATAATCTTTATGTATTTTATATTTCAATTTGTCACTGATAATGTTTGCACTGTACTGTATTGATTTGTAAAGTGTCCTGAAAGGCGCTTTTAAATAAAAAGATTATTTTTTCAGCTGCTCTCTTCCTCAGGGGTCACCACAGCAACTCACACAAAGACTTGGTGATTGTGTGTACGCCGGATGTCCTTCCTGCCACAACCACTGAGCTACCACAGCCCTCTGTGTG
This sequence comes from Garcialebias charrua, assembly GCA_038048925.1. Taxonomy (NCBI): domain Eukaryota; kingdom Metazoa; phylum Chordata; class Actinopteri; order Cyprinodontiformes; family Rivulidae; genus Garcialebias; species Garcialebias charrua. Next base: position 29,422 of record JBBPBX010016649.1, on the reverse strand, counting down.
GAGCAGAGCTGCTATCTAGGGCGCCCAGGGGAGACTATGGTGGGGGTTCAAGTGCCTTGCTCAAGGGCCCAGAGTGGGGTAAATGAGGGTAGAGGCTTCACCTTTCCCACCCTTTTTATATACCGGTACATCCAGGGGATTGAACCAACGACTATCTGCTCAGAGGCTCGCCTTCTCTAACCTCTGCACCACCACTCCGTCTAGCTTTTAGCTACTGTTTTGCTGATTTTTAGCTCCCGTTCGGCTTTTTTAACGATTCCTTCAGCATTTGGTCATGTTTTTGTAGAAAACGTAATTTCCAGGGACTCCTCTCAGTTCTGGGCAGGCCCGGTTTCGATCCGGTCGTCGTATAAATCTGATGTTTTAGCTGCTTCTAATCCTCGCGTTTGTTCCCCTGAAATATTCAGCTGTTTGATTTCAAAGCTGGAGGCGATCGTCCCGTTCTCTCCACCTGTTTCTTCTCGTCTGGCAGAATCTGACCCACTTCTGCCACGTTTCTCCTCCAGCAGCCGAGCAGCTCCTGCTGCTGCCAACTGGAGCAGATCTCACCCAGTGAAGACACAACGGGAGAAAGGAGGCAGATTAAACGATGGTTCGGTTAAAAGATTGTGGCCGAGAGATGATGTTAACATGCAAGGATGGATGGATGGATGGATCATCCCTCCCTGAGGTGAAGTTCGAGGCATCCAGCAATTACCGTTCTTTCCGTCTAAGTCTCACCTTTCTATAAGTCGCTCGCTTTGTCCAATTATTGACAATAAATTGGAAAAATCCATAAACATGTTGCACCTTTATTTAAGTCGCATCTATTATGCGTCACCGCTACGCGTCGCGTCAGCGCCTCATTTGCCCTGCTGAAAATGGCGAGCACGCACGGAAGGACTTTACAAGATTAACACGGTAAAACAATTTGTTTGCTAAAAATTATAGCAAAGATGTGTCTAAGCTGAACTTTTCCTTAATAAATGAACGCAATTGTCAAAAAAGGAGGCTGCCATCTGACACATAAGGTGGGAACGGTCGGTGTACCCTAGCGAACAAAAGTGGTACTGCACTATTTTTTGCCAAAATGAAAAACGGTCATATCTGAGCCAAACATTGGTCTAAAAATATGGGGGGAAATCCATAAACAAGTCTCACCTCTATTAGTTACAGGGTATGCAAATTAGGCAAAAAGGTGCGACTTGTAGACCGGAAAATACGGTAATCTGTTCCGAGAAGTTTGCTTTGATGTGGATTTGTTGTGGAACGACCAAAGTTGAGCATAACCACAGAAATATCATTTCCTGCGAAAATGCTCGTAGCTGAAGGATTAAGCTGAAAACTGCTGAAGAAGCTAAAGCGTGCCTGAAATACAAGGATGGAAAACTTATCAGGAAGAAGCTAAAAGTGGCAGAGATGTGCTGAAATTTACCCCCCTCCCCAAGAAAAGAGTGTAAGAAGTCTGAATTGGCAGAAAAATGCTAAAAGCGGAGAAAAAAAGCTTAATAATAATAATAATAATAACTTTTATTTATAACGCACTTTACATCAAACAGATCTCAAAGTGCTACAATGAAAAATAAAATCAAGATAAAAATCAATCATAAATGCAACAAAGAGGATGGGGCCTCACAGATGATTGCATCAAAAATTTAAAATTCACAAAATGCAGATAAAATACTCAAAAAACTGGGTGCAATAAAAACAAAAGCACAATTAATTATTTAAAAAACTGGATAAAAAGAAAGGTTTTAAGACTTTTTTTAAAACATGTCACGGTCTGTGGGGCCCTCAGATATGAGGGCAGGGCGTTCCACAGCCGAGGGGCAGCGCAGGAGAAAGCCCGGTCTCCCATTGTGCGAGACCGAGACCTGGGAGTGAGAAGAAGATGGGTGTTGGAAGAGCGGAGAGTGCGGGAAGGACAGTGAGGAGTGAGAAGTTCTTTTAAATAGGATGGTGCATTACCGTACAGGCACTGGAAGGTGAGCAGATAAATTTTGTATGTGATCCGGGCAGAAACAGGAAGCCAGTGTAGTGAACGCAGTACAGGAGTGATGTGTTCATACTTACGCACTCTCATCAGGACCCTGGCAGCGCTGTTCTGGACATACTGTAGTTTTTGTATGTTCTTGCCAGGAATCCCGAAGAGAAGTGCATTGCAGTAATCCAGTCTGGAGGAGACAAAGGCATGGACGAGCTTTTCTGCATCAGTGAGGGACAGTGTAGACCGAAGCTTTGCAATATTTCGAAGATGAAAAAAAGAAGTTTTACAGATATGCTTTATATGGCTTTCAAAGGTGAGTTGTGGATCAAAAATAACACCAAGATTGGTGACTGTATTGGAAAGAGAGATGTTCTGGCCAGAAAAAGTGATACTGAGGATTTTTTGTTGTTGAATTTGATGTGATGTACCAATTTGAATTGCTTCTGTTTTTGAACTGTTAAGGTGAAGGAAATTTTGCCGCATCCATGCCTTTATCTCCTCCAGACACGCTGTGAGTGTGGAAAGAGAAGAAAGTGGAGAAGATGGAGAAGCTGAAGAAGATGATGTAGATGGGGTCTCAGACACATTGCTACCCAGTTTAAGATACAGCTGAGTATCATCAGCATAGCAATGGAATGAGACCCCATAGCTGCTGATAATACACCCAAGTGGTACCATGTATAGGTTGAAAAGGAGGGGTCCCAGAATTGATCCCTGGGGCACACCACAAGAAACAGGATGGCTCAATGACTTGGCACGCCCGATGGAGACAGACTCTGTTCTGTCTGTCAGGTATGATCGGAACCACTCCAGGGCAGTGCCAGTAAGTCCTGCAAACTGCTGTAAGCGTTGGAGCAGAATGTAATGATCAACCGTATCAAAGGCTGCCGAAAGATCAAGGAGAATAAGGAGAGAGGAGCCAATAGAACCCAAACTGCTTAAATTAACAACAACAAAAAATCAGCTGAAAAAACGCAAAAGGCTGTAGGGCAGAAATTAAATTAAGAAAATCTTTATTAAAGGGTCACTGACATGATTTTTTTTACTATGCATAAAACTGCTCAAAATATATATTTTATCATTTAAATATGTTTGTTTTTACAAACAAAATGATAATTTAATTTTGCTTTAACAGTGATTTTAAACTTTGCTCCGTGTTTATTCACGGGAAATCCGATTACCGTATTTTTCCGGAATATAGGTCACGGCTTTTTTATCATTTTTGCATGCCCTGCGACCTATATTCAGGTGCGACCTATTTATGGCTTTTTATAAAATAAGCTGATTTGTAATCATTTATTAACAAAAATTAAACTGAGACACACTCTTACAATAATGTCAGCTAACAAATATATATTTTTAGGTGTTTATCCTGCTAAAATTATTCATTTATTAAAGAAAAGTTCAGCTCAGACACATATTTGCTATAATTTTTATCAAATAATTGTTTTTAAGTGTTAATCTTCTTAAAAGCCTTGCTGTGCGCTCCTGTGGCAGACATTTGCAGCAGAGCTAAACACGGTCCACATTTTGACGTAGGTGTGACCTATATTCAGGTGCGACCTATATATGGATTTTTCCATTTCTTTGGCAATAATTGGACAATGCGACCTATATTCGGGTGCAACCTATATTCCAGAAAATACGGTACATGCGAATGCAACATCTGTGACGTAAAATCGGGCAGAGGGCTACGTCTCTTTAATAGCGGACAATTTAAAACCTGACAAATTTAGAAATCTAAGTTAAGATTTGAGTTATTTGTCTTCAGTTTGGGAAGCCGAAAATGGTTCGGGTGATGGAACAAGAAACAGCAGGATCTAATTTAGGTCTGATGTTGTATCAGACTTCACTTCAGGTGGAGCGAGGGGGGGACTCCCGAGTGGTGCAGCTTTGTTTTGTCAATTCTTGACGAAGTATTTCATCTTTTGGGAAAGTGAAAAGGCTCACTTGTTCACTGATGATATTGGAACACCCAAATGCGACACAACGTAACAGCATTTTTTTCAAGTAAAAAAACCCGCGATCTCCAGGCGAGCAGCAGACACGCGCAGACTGCCTCTGCCGGATTTTACGTCACAGATGTTGCATTCGCGTGTAATCGGATTTCCCGTGAATAAACACGGCGCAAAGTTTAAAATCACTTTTAAAGCAAAATTAAATTGATTTATCATTTTGTTTGCAAAATCGAACATATTTAAATAAGATATATATTTTGAGCAATTTTATGCATAGTAAAAAAATCATGTCAATGACCCTTTAACCCCAAAATGTTGTATCTGCTCATCCTGGTTTCATTAGTTCTAGATGCTGCTGGCGGTGGGCAAGAATGATCTGTAGCGTTTCATCTCACAGCCGATCTGAAGAAACTGGTCTACTTGGACTTGGCGGGCCTCCTGGGCAGCAGGTTCCACCTGAAGTTGGGCAGAACTCCTTGCTGAGCGATGGTCTCCTCCCAGCAGCAATGGTCTCCTCCCAACAGCTGGTTGAGCTCCTCATCATTGCAGACAGCCAGCTGCAGGTGTCAGAGGATGATCCTGGTCGTCTTGTCAGGAGTCGTGTCTCCCTCCATCTCCCGGATCTCCGCAGTCAGGTACTCGGCCACCTCCTCCAGGTAGACAGGGATGCATCCACGGCACCTCCTTTTCAACTCATTTGTGATTTGGAGCTGTAGTTGAGGTATTTAAGCTTTGAGATGTTAATCAGCTGCGCCTGGTTGTTTATTTAAAACAAAAAACTTGTTGCCACGTTGACTCATCATAACCAATGTCTTAAAGTAAAAAGGTTTAAGGAAAATCCTTCCAGCTGCAGCGTCCGACACGAGAGGAAATAATTATTAAAGTGATTTGTGGAAAAGAGGAATTAAAGTTTTCAAAAGCAACATCCCAGAATGTAACGGCTGCTCCAGCATGCACCTTGAGCGGCGCAACGCTGGAAGCTAAAAAGAGCTAAAAAGAGCACATAATAGCTGAAATTAGATGACAAGAAGCCAAAAAGCTGAAACTAACATGAACAAAAAGTTTAATGTTGCTGAGAAAGTAGAAAAAAAAGCTGAAATTGGCCCAAAGAAAAAAAATTAATTGCAAGTTAGAAGCTGAAATGAGCTGAAAAAGGTTTTAAACAGCCGAAAGGCTTTGATGGTCGTGAAGAGAGCTCCATTCATTTTCTGAGCTAAACATGGCCGACAAAGCTAAATGCTTCAAAGGGTAAAAATTGCACAAACGGCAAAAGTCAGAGCAGGAAGTGGTGGCGGAAGCAGGACGTAGGAGTGGTGGCGCAGTGGTTAGAGACGGTGGGCCTGTGATCGGAAGATCGCTACCTGGTTCAAGCCCTGGTACCGACAACATCAAAAAATGTGGGTGGAAAAAGGTGAAACACTGCACCTGCCTCCACTTTGGGCCCCTTGAGCAAGACCATCTGCTCCCTAAACAGGTCTCTGTTGAAAATGAGTTCTCGTGGCTCAATGAGACTACCTGGATAAATAAAGGGTAAATGAAGAAAAAAAAAAGGAATGTATTGAATGAGCCGAACGTTTTGATACAAAAACTGAATCACGAGTACAAAAAGAATCTCTAAAATGAGATGAGTTCAACATTCACACGTTTAAAAACATTATAAATTAAAACGCCTAAACTGAGGTTGTTTTCTGCCGAGTGGGAACCGAGTTGTAGCCGCTTTGGTGTCTGCCAGGTCCGTAGAGATGTTCGAGTTCTCAGAGTGGCTGTTTAGGATCGCTCTCGGCTACTACCTCACCGGGTTTTAGCTCAACCTCTGTAAACTGAGTTTGAGCCATTCTTGTGTTGCGGCTGACGTTTTGTGACGTCCTGCGTGACCTCAAAGGAGCTGTTAGTGCTCAGAGTACATGTTCGGGATGACTCGGCTACTACCACACTAGACTTTAGCTGGTTGTTCAGTTGTAGCCAGTTTTTGTGGCCATCATGAATCAGGTTGAGTTCTGTGTACATTAAACCAATCTGCTGTGTTCGGGTAGGACTTCCTGTGGAAACAGGAAGTGCCAGTAGGGGTGCAAATCTCAGTGTCTGGAGAATCGATTTGATTCCGCTTTTTGGTGTCACGATTCGATTCAAAATCGATTTTTCGTTTCAGAAAAGATTTTTGATTCAGAAACAATTTTTCTATTAAAATGGTCATAAATTTAGTTTCTGTTTTGCAACTGACAAGCTGAAAAGAATAAACAACAATGTAAACAAATGGAACATTTATTTAAAACAATCATTTTAAAATGAGAATATTAAACAGCAATGTAAACAAATAGAACATTTATTTAAAACAATAATTTCTACTGTATCCATTTTTTTTTTGCATCATTTGATATTTATACCAAAAATAGGAACAAATTATACAGGAATGCATTAAATTCTGTAACTTAAATAACCAGTTAGGTTAAGACAAGAAAGTTAATTCTCAATAGTCCAGGTATCAAATCCGCTCATTCTCAATCAGTTCATCTGGACAGTTTCTTTTTAGCAGAAACGTTTCACCCTCACTCCAGAGGGCTTCCTCAGTCAGAGTAGTCCAAAGCACACTGAAGTTAACCCACCAAGTAAGCAACTTATGTGGACCAACCAGTTTGCTGTAGCCAAGATGGTTTCTGGGGGCGTGTCCCTCGTCGACTCCTCCCAGGCAGGCAGACATGTCCAAAGTGGTTCAAGACAA
>JBBPBX010016649.1:10945-21954 GCA_038048925.1 Garcialebias charrua | reverse complement strand
CTACGTTCAAGGCTGCTGAAAAGCTGGGATATCTGAGCCTCACCAGACTGAGTCAGTGGGAAAAGACTCATTTCTAACTTGGAGCTCAAACGCCCAAATTAAATCTCTTTTTTTTTAACTTCATTTTCAGTTAAAATTGAATAATTATTAAGACCAAAAAAACAATTTACAAAGAAAATGAAAGGCAGCAGAAAGAAGAAAAAAATCTTATAACATCTGCTCCTTTAAAAAAAGAAAGAAAATATAGTACTTATGAAATAAAATACATTCAAACATAAATAGTCATTATATAACATAACAAGCCAAAAACCGACTCCGTGCCAAGAACAACCGATTTCAATAATAATATGCTAAATAATTTCATATTTTTTCAATAGACTACTTTTTACAATTTTCTTAAACAAAAACATTGAGGAAGCTTTTTTACAATTTTGATCCAAAACATTCCACAGTTTTATTCCTTGAACTGACGTGCATCGTCCCTTTGAATTTGTTCTAATTTTTGGTTTTACAAACATTGCTAATCCTTTTAATTTGTAATTACTGACTCTCTTAATGAAATAAGATTGAATATTTCGAGGTAAAGAATTTGAATGAGCTCTATACATAACCTGAAGAATTCCATAGTCAACCAGTTCATAAAACTTTAATAATTTTAATTGATGAAACAATATGTTAGATGGGTGAGTGTAATGCTTTCCTGTGATGATTCTTAATGCTCTTTTCTGTAAAATAAAAATAGAATTTATAGATGTTTTACACGCCTTCCCCCAAACTTCAACACAATAAGTAAAATATGGAAGAACAATAGCAATATACAATAAGTAATGCTTTATCATTAAATAATTCTTTAGCCTTATATGTTTATGTTTATGTTTATTAAATTTGTTCATTTTTTTACAAAAGAAATACAATACAAGACAATCCCATTAATGATACGTACACAATGTAAAAAAATGAAAGGTAGCAGAAAGAAGAATAAATCTTATTATATCTGCCCCTTTTTTCAAACAATCAGATTAAACAATAATAATCTTTCACCAGCAGTACAAAATGACTAACTCTTTCTAATTTTCTAATACTAATACATAACTAATAATTGATACAATACACATTATGCTAATTCATATATATTTTTTCAACAAATTCCTTTTGATCATTTTCTTAAATGTAAACAGTGACTTGGCATTTTTAACTACATTCTCCAAGCCATTCCATAATCTAATTCCCTGGATTGAGGTAGAACGTCCCTTCAAGCTAGTTCTGAATTGTGGTTTTACAAACATCTCTGTCCCCTTAAGATTATAACAACTTTGTCTTTTAACAAAATTCATTTGGATATTTAAAGGTAAATCGTTATTTTGAGCCCTATACATAATTGATAAAATATTATAATCAACCAAATCATGGAATTTCAATAATTTCAGTTGATAAAATAATGTACTGGATGGATGACAATAATGTTTTCTAGTGATAATTCTTACAGCTCTTTTCTGTAATACAAAAATAGGCTTTGTGATTGTTTTACACGCTTTCCCCCAAACATCAATACAATAGATTAAGTGTGGAACAATGATTGTGTTATACAACAAATACAGAGCTTTATCATTCAATAGGTCTCTGACTTTGTACAGTACTGCAATCGATTTAGCTATTTTTATTCTTACAGAATTTATGTGTTGTTTCCATGTCAGTTTGTCATCAATGATAACACCCAAAAACTTCACCTCACTCACTCTGCAAATCTCAACACCCTCAATTTTGAGTGGAACGTCAACAGTTTTCTTTTTATTACTGAATATCATGTAATTAGTTTTTTCTAGATTTAATGATAATTTATTGATTTTAAACCAAGTTTGTATTTTGGTAAATTCTGTCTTTATCAATTCCAACATTTGTTCTATATCTTCACCTAAACAGAAAAATGTGGTATCATCAGCAAAAAGTATACATTTAAGGAGTCCTGACACATTTACCAAGTCATTCACATATAAAATAAATAGCTTTGGTCCAAGCACAGAGCCCTGGGGAACTCCACATGTGATATTACAGAGGTCAGATCTTACATCATTTATTTGTACAAATTGTTTCCTATCTTTTAAGTAGCTAGATACCCACTGTAATGCTGGTCCTCTAATACCATATTTGTTCAGTTTTTCTAGGAGAATGGTGTGATCAATAGTATCAAATGCTTTTTTTAAATCAACAAAAATACTGACACAATATTGTTTTTGATCGACAGCAGTTGTTATTTGTTCCATTAATTCCATGAGAGCCATTGATGTAGAGTTTTTAGCTCTGAACCCATATTGACTGTTGCTTAGAATATTTTGTTTGTCTATAAATTGATCTAGTCTGTTCACAAATAGTTTTTCAAGAATTTTAGAAAACTGTGGTAACAAGGATATAGGTCTGTAATTGTTGAACACACATTTATCACCATTTTTAAAAAGAGGAACTACCTTAGCTACTTTCATATTATCTGGAAATATTCCTGTTGAAAATGATAAGTTACATATATATGTAAACGGCTCAATAACATAGCTCATTATATCCTTTACAAACATCATATCCATGTCCACCCAGTCCTTTGATCTCTTGTCTGTAAGATTTTTTACTACCTTCATTATTTCCTCTTTGTTAGTTCCATTTAGAAAAATACTGTTTGCACAACCTGTAATTGAATGGCTCACATTATTATTTACTTTTGGTATTTTAGCTGCAAGGCTTGATCCAACATTCACAAAATATTGATTAAATCCATTGACAATTTCATTTTCATCATAAACTTCATCTTTTTCTGTTACAAAATATTTTGAAATACTATGAACACGGATTTGATACCTGGACTATTGAGAATTAACTTTCTTGTCTTGAACCACTTTGGACATGTCTGCCTGCCTGGGAGGAGTCGACGAGGGACACACCCCCAGAAACCATCTTGGCTACAGCAAACTGGTTGGTCCACATAAGTTGCTTACTTGGTGGGTTAACTTCAGTGTGCTTTGGACTACTCTGACTGAGGAAGCCCTCTGGAGTGAGGGTGAAACGTTTCTGCTAAAAAGAAACTGTCCAGATGAACTGATTGAGAATGAGCGGATTTGATACCTGGACTATTGAGAATTAACTTTCTTGTCTTGAACCACTTTGGACATGTCTGCCTGCCTGGGAGGAGTCGACGAGGGACACACCCCCAGAAACCATCTTGGCTACAGCAAACTGGTTGGTCCACATAAGTTGCTTACTTGGTGGGTTAACTTCAGTGTGCTTTGGACTACTCTGACTGAGGAAGCCCTCTGGAGTGAGGGTGAAACGTTTCTGCTAAAAAGAAACTGTCCAGATGAACTGATTGAGAATGAGCGGATTTGATACCTGGACTATTGAGAATTAACTTTCTTGTCTTGAACCACTTTGGACATGTCTGCCTGCCTGGGAGGAGTCGACGAGGGACACACCCCCAGAAACCATCTTGGCTACAGCAAACTGGTTGGTCCACATAAGTTGCTTACTTGGTGGGTTAACTTCAGTGTGCTTTGGACTACTCTGACTGAGGAAGCCCTCTGGAGTGAGGGTGAAACGTTTCTGCTAAAAAGAAACTGTCCAGATGAACTGATTGAGAATGAGCGGATTTGATACCTGGACTATTGAGAATTAACTTTCTTGTCTTGAACCACTTTGGACATGTCTGCCTGCCTGGGAGGAGTCGACGAGGGACACACCCCCAGAAACCATCTTGGCTACAGCAAACTGGTTGGTCCACATAAGTTGCTTACTTGGTGGGTTAACTTCAGTGTGCTTTGGACTACTCTGACTGAGGAAGCCCTCTGGAGTGAGGGTGAAACGTTTCTGCTAAAAAGAAACTGTCCAGATGAACTGATTGAGAATGAGCGGATTTGATACCTGGACTATTGAGAATTAACTTTCTTGTCTTGAACCACTTTGGACATGTCTGCCTGCCTGGGAGGAGTCGACGAGGGACACACCCCCAGAAACCATCTTGGCTACAGCAAACTGGTTGGTCCACATAAGTTGCTTACTTGGTGGGTTAACTTCAGTGTGCTTTGGACTACTCTGACTGAGGAAGCCCTCTGGAGTGAGGGTGAAACGTTTCTGCTAAAAAGAAACTGTCCAGATGAACTGATTGAGAATGAGCGGATTTGATACCTGGACTATTGAGAATTAACTTTCTTGTCTTGAACCACTTTGGACATGTCTGCCTGCCTGGGAGGAGTCGACGAGGGACACGCCCCCAGAAACCATCTTGGCTACAGCAAACTGGTTGGTCCACATAAGTTGCTTACTTGGTGGGTTAACTTCAGTGTGCTTTGGACTACTCTGACTGAGGAAGCCCTCTGGAGTGAGGGTGAAACGTTTCTGCTAAAAAGAAACTGTCCAGATGAACTGATTGAGAATGAGCGGATTTGATACCTGGACTATTGAGAATTAACTTTCTTTTTCTCTTCTTTTGAAATACTAGTTTTTGCTTTATGATTCTTCATAACACTATTCATTACTCGCCATGTTGCTTTCATATCACCATTACTTTTATCTAATAATTTACTATAATATTCTTTCTTATGTTTCCTTATAATCCCTACTAATTTATTTTTATACTTTTTATATTTTTCTTCAGCGTTCTGACTTCGCAATTTCAAGAAACATGAATACAAATAATTCTTTTTTTTACAAGCATTTCTCAACCCTTTTGTCATCCATGGTTGGTCAACGATATTTCTCTTTGTATAATTTGTTTGTACACAATTTTTTTCATACAGAGTTTCCAAGATATTCATAAACTCATCATATGATCTGTTCACATCGTCAACATACACTTCATTCCAGTCTTGTTTATCTAGATCCTCTTTTAATTTTTCCAAAACTTTTTTTGATGTGTTTATGATCTTTTTCTTTGTTTTAACTGCTTTTGTGATACTTTGATCATTATTATATAATACAGCAATAGATCTAGCTATCTTTGTTCTCAAATAATTAATGAGATTTCCAGGTCAGGTTCTCATCAATAACTACACCCAAAAATTTCACTTATTTCACTTTACTAATTATATTACCATTAATTTTAAATGTTGCATCAACTGTGATTTTTCTATTACTAAATACCATATAATTTTTTTTTTTTTTTCAAATTTAATGATGATTTGTTAAGCCCTGTCATTTAATCTTCGTTCTGGCATCACAGGGGGCGGGTGATATGAAAAGGTGGGCGCCAGACCGCTAGGGAGCGCTAATGCGCTAATCCGCTTATAGCGTACCTAAACAATTTGTTAGCTTTACGGCGGATTGACTAACTTTTATAATTCATAAGCGGATTTGCGCTATTTTTATTTAAAATGCAGTATTGCTAATAACTAATTATCTATCAGTAAAAACGAAAAAACTTATTTACGGGCTGCTAACGGACCATATCCTGTCCGCGCCGGATGTGGTCCGTGACAAAAAAGCGTCCCTCAGTCTCGCTGCAGCAGGTGTACTGGTGTACTTGGTATCCTTCAAGACCGAGGCTTTCCCAAAATGCATTGCGTTTACACTGCGCGTGCGTATTGAGGGAAATTTTTGGATGATGTAATGGTGGACGAAGCGACGGAATACACTTTTAAAAGTAAGTTGTGTTAAAATGTGGGATTAAAAAATTAAAAGCCTAAAGCGGTTATGATTTTAAGCAGATGATAGGCTTTTGTCATTTGCATAGACATTTTTTTTTTGTCGTCTGAGATCAGCTCGTACAATGGGTCCCCATAATATTTTCGCCGCTAAGCTAATTTTACTTTTTATTTTTTATTTTTTAAGGGAGAAAGGAGTAGACTGAAGCTTTTATTAAGCTTTTATTATTAAACCGTCCACACTTGTTCATTCAGAAAACATTTATGCACGATTATGGCCGCTTATGTTTTCACGTATTTAACCTGTTCAAATGAGAAGATATGGCCACAAAACGCAAAGTAGAAGTGTTTATCCCTGCTGAGGAAAGTGACCAGCTCTTTGACTCTTTGAGTTAATAATTAAGCTTTTATTAAGCTTCAGATTGAAAACAGCCACCTTTTCATGAGTGCAAAACAAATCTGCAGCTGTGTTATGGAGGTACACGACTGAATCAATTTATTCATCTTATGCTTCTGACTGAGTACAGTTTCATTAACCTTCATACTGTACAGAACCTGTGATCTTAATGAAGTACTGTACAGCTCTTCTTGTGTTGTGCGGTGGAAACTACAGTTTTTCTAAGACATTATTTTCCATGTTTCCCCTCTTCATTCATTTTATGTTGCTGTTATTAGGATCATTTTGGAGAAGATGGGGCCTGCATGACAAGGTAAATCCTCTGCAGGCAAAAAAGATATAGGATAATCTAAAAAAATAAATACAAAGTATGTGCATGTGTAATGAAGAATATAATTTGTACGTGCAGCTGTTAATACATGTAAAGTTTTTTTTTAATGTTTGTTGCTCTTTTTGCCAACTGTGATGTTTCCTCTGTTCAGGACTGTAAATATCCAGGTGGGTCAGGAGGAGTTAATGGGAAGCTGCTGCTGTGACTTGGTCCTGGTTTGTCCTCATGGACGAGGTTTTAGGACAGACCTTCCACTGCACCTCCTGTTCTAACTGTCTCCATCACTGAGGACACTCCAGGTCCAAGCGTAGCAGTGGGTGAGCCAGGGCTGAGAAGAAAGAGGCAGCAGGACAGAGAGGATGATTTATTTCAGTTCATCAGAAGAGATGAAGCAGCAGAGAGAAGAACAAATGTAAGTAGAGACAGAATGGAGAGACTTTTCACAATTCTCAAAAGAATGAGCAAATAAATGAATTAATTTATTGTATTTTTATGTTCTTGATGTAACCAGTGGCACCTGTTGGTGCTCTCCATCACTGATTGAAAGGCAAGCAGATAAAGGAGCAGGTGTGGCCTTTCAGAAAAGTTTGTCAGAGCTCTGATTGTGCTTCTGCTGTTGGGGTGTGTGGTAAGAAATCACTTTATCATGATCTGGTGGTTTTAAAAACTCAAGGTATCTTTCCTAATGTGTTGTTTGGATGTTGCAGTGTTATCACACACAAGATTTGAAGGTGTGTTCTACATCCAGCTGCACGTGGGTGTGACGACGTGTCAGGTATTGTTTTTTATATAATGTATTAATGACTAATGAAATGAATTGTATATGGAACTGTCAAGATTAATTGAAGTTTGTCTTTATAGTTTCATATGTACTGTTTCCTGCTGTCCTTTTTGAGTTGAGTTTAATGAATTGTTTTTGGTCTGCCCGGGCCTTGCATGGCCTGTAGAGCAAAACATCTGGGAGTGTGTCTTGTAAGGGTGGACCAACCACTTTATTTTTGTTTTGTTTGTCCTTATTTAGCCACCCACCTAGGTGACACCAGATGTAGCTTATAGCCACAAGCCTTCACGTCCTGGAAGCTTGACCCATTCTCGTGTGTGTAGTGGTGTGGGAACCTGAAGTTTGTGGCCTTCTGCACTTAGTTTGGTCACTAGTTGGCAGTGTAGTGCAAATATTGCATAACTTAGTGGCTACCAATTGTTGAATTTAAATACAGGGTTTCCGCGGGGTCTTAAAAAGTCAAAAAAAGTCAAAAATGTCAAAATCTCGATTTTAGGCCTTGAAAAGTCTTAAATTTGCTAAATTATTGTGTTGAAGTCTTAATTTTTTTTGGAAGAGGTCTTAATTTAGTGCGCCGTTGTAATCCTGCCTCAAGCGCAAAAAAAAAAGAAGCTTCCCACGTGACAAACATGTGACGTGTTGCAGCTAGGGCTGCAACAACACGCGATGCTTCTTTCACGGAGTTGTTTTGTTCACCGGTAGAGCTTTGTCAAAGCTGGCTGACTGAATACTGTAAAGTAAAAAAAAAAACTCTGTAGCGCGCTACGTGTGTGGCTTGAACAGAGCGAGGGGGGAGGAGGAAGTGAACAGAGACGATGTTTTCATAGTCTATTTTACAAATGACCGACACGATGCAGAGAAAACTAAGTCCTCCAACGTGTGGGAGCTCGATGTTTCATAAAGATAAAAAACTGCAACATGCAGCTTGAGCGAGGTGTACTTGGGCAGCTTTCAAAAGTGACGACGCGACACGAGATAACCACGCGGTGACGCAGATGAAATGTAAACATGACTGAGTTGTAAACTAACTTCACCACGCTGAAGGAAGAACAGCAGGTAAGTCTACATTAAACCAAATTCTGTTTCAAAGTGAGAAAACATAATGTCAGTGTCTCTGGTAGCTGGTGCTTGTTTCTTAGCTGTGACAGTGACAGAGAATGTGTGTGTTTTTATTTTTAATGTAACAGTACAAGCAGTGTTTAAATGTGATTTATAAATAAATCTAACAAAGATGGTGATAATTTAATGATTTAGTTTCAACTATTACTTTGCTGGCAAATTCTGAAGACACTGCATGTATGGAAGGATGAATTGCATTTAAACAGGAATTACAGTAATTTATTTCATCTACTCAAGTGTGTGTAATTAGTATTTTATATTTGTGTGTGTGTGTTTAACTTAGCACTGTAAGTGAAACGAGTCATTTCATGAGTTACTGTAAATTATGCTATAATACAGGTGACCCCCGACCTACGACCCCATCGACCTGCGAACCACGGGACCTACGAACATATCATATTTAATAAAAATATGAAATTACTGTATTAAAAAAAAAAAAAAATTTTTTTTTTTTTGTGTTTAAATGTTCTTAATTTCATGTTCTGGTTGTTTTAAAGGCTTTATAAATAATAATTATGATAAAAAAGATCATTTCTGATCATTTTTGAGCAATTTTTGAGCAATCTTGGGCAACAGGAAGTAGGTCTTCAGTTTACACGGTCACAAATTAATGTAGAACACCGGACGCTATTTTAGGTTCAGTCACTGGGGTCTCCGGTCACAAATTAATGTAGAACACCGGACGCCATCTTAGGTTAGCTGCCGAGAGCCGGACGAAGACTGGTGACCAGGATGGCTTCATATGGATTAATTACTAGCTGGAAACGTCTCTGTGAACTTTGTGGATGTCTCAGGCAGCAGCGGATTTATCGCCGATCGTGCCAGGCCGCCGTGCGAACACCTCCGGCCGGCCTGGCTACACCTCCGGCCTGGCTAGCTCCAGAAGCTAACACTGGAGCTAACACGGGAGCCGGCCTTTTGAACACTGGTGACCAGGATCGCATCATATGGATTAATTACTAGCTGGAATAGCTCTGTGGACGTCTCAGGCTGGAGCAGCGGCTGGAGCAGCAGCTGCAGATTGATCGCGCCGCCGCTCCAACACTAGCTCATGGCTTGGCTAGCAGAAGCTAGCCAGCTAGCTAACACAGGTCTGGAGCAGCTGCGGTGGCTTGCCGGCCCCCGCGCTGCTTGGCCCGAAAACAATCAACGCATGGCAACCTATGTCGGCTTTGACCATCTCAAAGTAAGAAAATATATTTTTATTTATTCTGTAAATGTGAATAGCAATGTTTAACATTACAGTACACTACTGTACATGCTTAAATGTGTGTGCGCGCTCCGTTAGCATGATAAATAAAGGTTGAATGAATGAATGAATGAATTTTTTTTTTTAATATAATTTTCACCCCCTACCTACGAACGGATCGAGCTGCGAACCGTTCTTAGGTCCCTAACTCGTTCGTAAATCGGGGGTCACCTGTACATATAAACTCTCTCTCATTCCAGAAAACAACAAACAATGACAGCCTTCCTGATGGACAGACATCATGCACACCACAGCAAGCAGCAGAGACTGAAAGATCCTTACATGAACGTCACTGACATGAGGCCTCTGTCGATGGTTGAAGATGAAGGCTTCACTGCCATGATGCCCACTTTTAACCCAGGTTACAATGATCCACACTTGTAATGGTAAATGGTAAATGGACTGTACTTATAGCACCTTTCTATCTAATTGATACTCTGTGAAACACTACATGTCCTCATTTACCCATTCATACAGCACTCTACTAGATTACAAAGCTAATTGAACAAATCATTCTAAAGAGACTAGTCAGAGCTTTAGCTCACATTCATACACCAATGGGGCACAAACATGGTATTCAGTGTCTTGCCCATGGACACTTAGGCATGTGACTGCTGGTGGATTCCAACCCCCAACTCTTGCATTGGAGGACGACTGCTCTAACAACTCAGCCACAGCTGCCCCATCCAGGTTAAAACAATCCACACCTTTAATCCAGGTTACACTCGTCCCTCAAAAACACATTTTACAAAGTAGCTACATATTGTGCAGGTATGAATCATATATTTGTATACATGTTAGTGTACATTTATTTTTTATTGAAGCTATTTGACTAAATTTTTAATTTTTAATTATTCAATATTTTACTAACAGAATAGTCAAGTAGCAACCTGTTTTTTGTGCGATTTGATATGTCAGTCAAATTTTGGAATAAAGAGGTGATAATTAAAACACATTTTTTTTGTTGCCGATAAGTCTTAAATTTGATTCATACTTGTCTTAAAAAAGTCTTAAAAAATCATAAATTTGAGTTGTTGAAACCTGCAGAAACCTTGTAAATAGCGGTTTAGAATTTAGCTTCCCCTAATTTTCATAAGACATTAGTGCTTTTGAAATAGCGGACCTAAATAAATTAATTAGTGCTTTTGAAATAGCAGAACTAATTTTTGGATTAGCGCTACCCAGCACTGATATGCATTCTTCCAAAGTGTGTGTGTGTGTGTGTGTGTGTGAGTGTGTGTGCGTGCGTGCATGTGCGTGCGTGCGTGCGAGTGTTTTTGTTTCAGGTTACCTTGTAGGGACCAATTTTACAAAAATCACGCAGTGTGGAAACCAACTGCTCTTTATGGGGACCAATTGAAGCCGGGTCCCCATAAAGAGAAGTCTCAAGTCGATGCAAAGTCCCCCAAAAGTACGTTTACAAGAATGTGTGTGTGCGTGTGTGTGTGTGTGTGTGTTCCTGCAGCGTTGGGTGGATCCTCCTCTGTTCTGTTTTCATCTCTGAAAGAAAAAAA
>JBBPBX010016648.1:37869-47875 GCA_038048925.1 Garcialebias charrua | reverse complement strand
ACATTGCACCAGTTCTCACCAATAACAACGTGATCATGTATACACAGTCATCCAGTAGAGGGTTAGAGAATGTAAAGCTGCTGCTTATTCAAACACATGACATGTTCTTCAGCGCGGCCTCTCTCATCCGTCTCGGGATGAAGGTCAAAGGTGTGAAAAAGGTAAGTAAACATGGGGGTTACAGCATTAGTATTAAAAAAAATGTATCACATTTTGTCTGCAAGACACCGCATGACACAGTAAAAACCATACTATAAGCACATAAGGACAGTTACATGTTGCATGTTGAGACAGAGGCAGGGAGGATCTGTCCATGATACATTCCGGATGCCTCCGATAACGCTCATAGAAAAGTTCTCCGGGGGGGGGTAGCAGACAAGACAGACAGCAGCTATTTTTTCCACAGTAAGCACATCTATCTGACAGATATATGTGAGTTGTAGCCATTTTTGTGTTTTTCAGGTTGGCTGTGGCAGCCAAATTAAATTAAGTTAACTTCAAAGGGCGTGGACATACATTCAATGATAGACTTCTGGGTTTAATGAAAATATCTCCAGTGATTTATTAATATTTTGCTAACAGAAAAACAGAGTTGTCTTTAAAAGCTAATGCTAAAGTTTAGGCAAAGGCATCATCTATTGGAGTTTAAAGGTTCACTATGTAATTTCTGTAGAACGCTGGGACTTAGAAAAATTTTCATCAGGTAAAAGCATTCTGCTCCCTCCCCCTCAGAGCCATATATGACTCTGAGGAGGAGCCACAGTCCGTTCTCTGTTGAACTTGAGTTCTGCAGCTCCGCCCCCTGCTGTGTGTCCGCTCGGAGCGCTTCAATATTCTGTGATTATATGTTAATAAAACGTTTTAAAAAATATAATAAAACCATGAATCACTGGTCCTACAACACAAAAACCAGCAGAAATCAGCAGAGCTTCACGAAGCAACGTTGGACATGATTTAATTCGCTCGTGAGTCGTGACAATTCAATTTCCTCATTCCTGTGAGTGAAGGATGAAGCGATCACTTGACTTTTGGCAAAAAACCCAAAATAAAATTCCAGCTCTGGGATGAAGAAGGGATATTTAATACATTTGTGTCACATAAATAAACTGTTAAATGATCTTGATCCTAAAAAATCTGCAGGTCCAGATGAACTTCCACCTTATTTCTTAAGGCTGGCTGCTCATATCATCACAGTCCCTGTGACCCACATCTTTAATCTGTCCATAAGCCAAAACACCATTCCGGATGCTTGGAAAACAGCCTTTGTTCTTCCTTTGCTGAAGGGAGGTGACCCCACCTCATTGAACAATTATCGACCGATCTCTAAACTCTGCATCTTAGCCAAGGTTCAAGAAAAACTGATAAACTCTCAGATCAAAAATTATCTGGACTCATTTAACATCTTACCTCTCCATCAATCTGGTTTCAGGAAAAAACACAGCACAACAACTGCTTCTCTGAAGGTTCTGAATGATGTTGTTGAAGCATTGGATGCTAAGGACTATTGTGCTGCACTTTTCTTAGACCTGTCTAAAGCTTTTGACACTGTGGATCATAACATCCTGTGTCATAAGCTCTCAGAAATCGGTTTCTCTGATCACACCATCGGTTGGTTTTCTAACTATCTTTCCAATCGGAGGCAATGTGTTCAACATAACGGTACTTTTTCCAGCTATTTAACAGTTAAAAATGGTGTACCACAAGGCTCAGTTTTAGGACCCACTCTCTTTACAATCTACATAGCTAATGTAGGTCACTGCATCCCTGATGCATCCTTACATTTCTATGCTGATGATACAGTTGTTTATTGCCGAGCTAAAACAGTAGCTAAGGCTTTCCAGTTACTGCAATCCGCTTTTGACATCATCCAGTCAGATTTGTTCCGTCTCAAACTTGTCCTAAATGCTGATAAAACAAAAGGGATGTTTTTTTCAAATAGGAAGGCGGTTCCAGCAGATCCTCCTCTGATTTTATCTTCAAATGGTGTCCCTATTGAGTTTGTTGATTCCTATAAATATCTGGGTATCCTGATCGATTCACATCTCTCTTTTAAACTCCACGTGGAAAACCTAGTGAAGAAACTGAAAGTTAAACTGGGTTTCTTTTTCAGAAACAGATCATGTCTAACACTGAATGTTAGGAAACGCCTTGTATCTGTGACTTTCCTTCCCTCCATTGATTACGGTGACATTCTCTACATGAATGCTCCTACAAGCACCCTGCGGATGTTGGATGTTGTCTATCATGGTGCACTAAGATTCATAACTGGTTGTGATTATCGTACCCACCACTGCACCCTGTATTCACTGGTTAACTGGACATCATTAACCTCACGCAGACTCTTCCACTGGTACATTTTCATCTTTAAATCACTTCTTGGTCTGCTGCCCTCATACATCTCCTCCTACATGTCTTTGCGTGAGTGCAGCTACAGCGTGCGCTCTCAGGACATGATTACCTGCAGTGTTCCGTCAGTGAGGACTGAACTTGGAAAAAGGGCCTTCTCCTACTCCGCTCCTGCTTCATGGAATATCTTACAAAAAGATCTGAAGCTCTCGACCTTGACTTCTCTAAATGGTTTTCAGAATCTGTTGGAATCCTGGCAAAAACCAATGCAGATTTGTTCCTGTCTTTGATTTTATACGTCTACCTTATAATGTTTTGCTAGTTTTTTGATACTTTGTTAAAAAAAAAAAAAAAAATTCTTTTTTTTTTTCTCTCTTTTGTTTTCTATTGTTTATTGTTTGTTTGTTTATTGTTTATTGTTTAAGGAAATTCTACCACTGCTGTTCATTGTTCTTTAGTTTTAGCAGGTCGCTTTCGTAAATGAGCCCATGAGGTTCAAAAGATTTACCTGACTAAATAAAGGTTGAATGAATGAATGAAAAAAACATATAAATCAGTCCTGCATCGCTTTGCAATCCTTTGAATGAGAATGTGCGCGGCGCTGAGGCTGGGACAGGCGGGGGCGTGGGTTGGGGCATGACAAACAACTCTGTTTTTATTGGCTGGTCATTGTCAGAGTCAGAGTCAGAGAGTCTTTATTGTCATTTGCACCGCATGTGTACATGTGATGAAAATGAGATTATGTACACAGGGTCCCAGTTACATCCAACAACAAAATGTAAGAGAAAAACAGTAATAACATCTAGGATATGAACTAAGAAAAACATCAACTAGAAATACACTAAGCCCTAGAGTAATAGAAAAACATCATTACAAACAGCAGCACGAACATGAGTCTTATGAGCAGATGGTCACAGATGAACACAGCAACAAGAAAACAGATCAGCATCAGCATGATGTGATATTTCACAGTGATTATTCTTATTATTTATTTATTCATGAGTCTAACAGCCTCAGGGTAGAAGCTGTTCCTCAGTCTAGTGGTTCTACATTTGATGCTCCTCAACCTCCGTCCTGAGGGGAGTGGGGCAAAGAGTGAGTGTGCTGGGTGAGTGAGGTCTTTCATGATGCAGGTGGCTCTTTTCCTGCATCTCGAAGTGTAAATGTCTGTGATGGTGGGGAGACTGACTCAACAGACTTCTGTGCAGCCTTCACCACTCTCTGTAGAGCTTTCCTCTCTTCAACTGTGCAGCCTCCATGCCACACGTTGATGCTGGAGCACAGGATGATCTCCACTGCACACCTGTAGAAAGTCATTGTCCGGGTCACTCTGTGTTTTTAGTGTTTTTATAAATGCTGATAGAGAAGCAAGGGGACTATAGTTTTTTCAGAGATTACTTTGTCTAACATCAGTCTGTCAGCAGATAGCAGATAGTGACAAAGTGAAGAAATATGTTAAAAATATATTGTTAGAAAAGTTAGACAGCATTACAAACTTACATAGTGCAGCTTTAAAGCATGTCATGGGGATGACTCTCAGCTACTACCACACCAAACTTTAGGTCAACGTCTATAAAATGGACTGAATTATAACCATGTTTGTTTTTGTCAAGGTCGATTGGCTGTGGCGGCCATCTTGAATCAAGTTAACTTCAAATGTTTGTAAGTTGTAGACTTGCATAAACTGAATACTTTCTGAGAGTTTCAATAAAATCTGTCAACAGATTCATGACATATTTTGCTAACAAACGGACAAAAACACACAAACATGCACACCACAATGAACTAACAGGAAATAAAGAATATTCAAAGCGGCATAACTTTGTGGCAGATTAAAGCTGAATTAGTTTGTGTTTTTTATAAATGCAACGTGAGGGAATAAAAGAGAAAGTGGTGGAAGACATTTAGACTTTGTTGGACATCCTCAGTAATCCCTGCCAACTCCCTTCCACTTGCAGGACGTGTGTGAACCCTGGGTCTTGTCAGCCGACACCTGCAGCGCTGCTCAGCTTCAGCTGTCTAAATCCAGCCGGATCCCAGTTAAACACTGTGGGATTACAACCCAGTTCAGCGCTGAAGCGTTTCGCATTCAGCGTCCCTCTGAAGCTGTTTCACAGCCATCGAGCCCAAGTCCAACTCAACACGTGGTGCAAACTTTGCCTAAAGACACCTGTCCCTCAGAGTCAGCTCCTGATAAAGCAGTAAAGCTTGCGTTTAACAACTCACGCCCAATAAGTTATCGAAGGGCGTGCTAACTTAAAAGGTGATTAAATCTAATGATCCAACAGCAGCCTGCGGCGACATCCATTTCTATCAGAGCTCCCACTCGTGCACCAACACATCCAAAGAAAACAGTTTCAGCTTCTTCTTTTTGAGACTACAATAGAGGCGAGGCGACGGCTGCCAAGGCTTTATGCTATAGCGCTTTACCCTTTGGGTGGAGAACATCAAAAGACACACACACTGCTGTCCTGAGTCCTAAAAGAGCACAAAGATAGGCTTCAAACTGAAAACTCTTCTTCTACAACCGCAGTCTGCAGCTGTCCACCTGGCAGGAACACCCAGCAACAAAACTTCCCCTGCAGCTTATATCCACCCTCGGTGTTTCAGGAACTGAACGGAAAAACAAGTCAAAAGAGTTCAAGTGCTTCAAATCGTGCCTGGCGTTTGTTTTCATTTCTGCATTGAGTTGAGAATTACTGTGCTTTTGCACCAGGAGTGCAAATGTGACTCTGAAAACAAGTCTCACAAAATAATAATAATAATAATAAATAATATTGAGATTTTTTTTCAAAATTGGAAGGAGAAAAGGACACACTTAGGGTTAGGGGAATAAAACACATAAAGTCAAGCTAAAAGAATTAGAAATACACTTGAAGAACCACTGAAGGTACAAGGTGAGATCCATGGCCGCCATCTTGCTAGGTGCCAGGCCCGTTACTGTTTACTTGTTGAAAACACGTTAACGCCTTGTGCATGATCTATGTTGTACCATCAGTTCAGAAGCCTTTCAGTAAATAAAAGATAATTTATGAATACAGTATTGTGAAAACAAGAGTCTAAAACATTGTGTCAAGCCTCCCAGGCCCGATCAGGTGTTACTGTTGGCAAAACAGCAGGATAGCCCCCAAAAAGTGTACCGTATTTTCCTGAATATAGGTTGCGGCTTTGTATCATTTTTGCATGCCCTGCGACCTATTTATGGCTTTTTTTTTTTAAATAAGCTGATTTGTAATCATTTATTAACAAAAAAATTAACTGAGACACACTCTTACAATAATGTCAGCCAGCAAATATATATTTTAGGTGTTTATCCTGCTAAAATTATTCATTTATTAAAAAAAAGCTCAGACACATATTTGCTATAAATTTTATCAAACAAATAATTGTTTTTAAGTGTTAATCTTCTTAAAAGCCTTGCTGTGCGCTCCTGTGGCAGACATTTGCAGCAGAGCTAAACACGGTCCACATTTTGAAGTAGGTGCGACCTATATTCATGTGCGACCTATATATGGATTTGTCCAATTCTTTGGCAATAATTGGACAATGCGACCTATATTCAGGTGCGACCTGTATTCCAGAAAATACGGTATGTTTATTTGATGTAACCGCAGAGCTCTGCTGCAAAGAGATGTGTTAAAAAACAACACCAAAAATGTGTCATTACATTTGAAGCACATTTTGTGTTAATTTCAACACACAATATTTTAAAATTTGACACATCATGCGCTGTTTTTGACACATCTGTTCTAAGAGTGTAGTTTCTGTCATTTTATACATTCATTTATTTAAAAAAGGTTCAGCTTGATAGGGACATTATAGCTACAAGTTTAGTTTTATTTATTTATTTGTCATTTTCATACTTTAGTAAATCATTAACTTTAATTACATATTTTTTCTCAAAGGAATGAAGAAGTCTTGCACTCCTTGAAAAATATACTTGCGTCTTTTTAGCATTTGGCAAGTCTCTTGCTAAATTTAGCGGTCAGCTGTTTTTATTGCTAATTTTAGCTTTTAGCTATTGTTTTTGCTAGTTTTAGCAATTCTTTATTAACCTTTATTCAACCAGGCAAATCCCATTGAGACCACATATTTATTTTGCAAGGAAAGCCTGGGCCTGAAGGCAGCCTAACATGCATGTTTTTCAAACTGGTACCCGGAGAAAACCCACGCAAGCACGATAAGAACATGCAAACTCCACAGAGAAAGATCCCAAGTCCAACCGAGGGTTGAACCCAGGACCTTCTTGCTGTGAGGCAACAGTGCTATCTGAGCCAATTAACTATTGTTTTGTTAGATTTAGCTACTATTTGTTGTTTTGTTAGTTTAGCTATTATTTTTATTTAGCTATTATTATTGTGGCTTTGCCAATTTTAGCTATAGCTTGTGTTGGGCTTTACTTTTTGCCCCTGTTTTATTAGTTTTAGCTACTATTTGTTGTTCTGTTAGTTTAGCTATTATTATTATTATTATTTAGCTATTATTATAATGACTTTGTCAATTTTAGCTATAACTTGTGTTATGCTAGGTTCACTTTTTGCCACTGTTTTGGTAGTTTTAGCTATTGTTGTGTTTGTTTTGGCTATTAACTTGTGCTTTGCTAGTTTTAACTATACTGTGTAATGTACAGCTAGTTTTTGTCCTTTGACTAGTGTTTTGATAGTCTTAGCTTATAGCTACTGTTTTTGCTATTTTGGCCTGTTAGCTAC
This sequence comes from Garcialebias charrua, assembly GCA_038048925.1. Classification (NCBI taxonomy): domain Eukaryota; kingdom Metazoa; phylum Chordata; class Actinopteri; order Cyprinodontiformes; family Rivulidae; genus Garcialebias; species Garcialebias charrua. The sequence continues at coordinate 40,820 of JBBPBX010016648.1, read as the reverse complement.
GGTTTGACTGGTTTAAGTTTTGATAATTCAGCTTCAGCTTTTTCAACAAATTTAAGAAAAGTTTTAGCCACTCAGCAGCATTTTTGCAGAAAATGCTATTAGTCTAGTTAGAATAAGTATTTAGCCCATAAAGTACGTAGAGCTGTTTGAAAGTCTGATAACTATTGATTAAGAAAATATCTACAGTACTACTTACAATGATATATTTTCTGTTGACATATGCCTACACGCAGTACAGTAGTCTGCTTTACAGTAATTATAGGAGAGCAGTGAGCTCTGGTATAAATAATACAGTAGATTAGAAAAGTATTTCTAAATAAAGTTTGAAAAAGATAAACGTGATACCTCAGTCTTGAATTTCAAGTTTCGATATTAATAATAAATATTATTGTTATTACTGACAAAGCATTGGTCTTTTTGGTTAAGTGTAGTTATTATAATAATAATAATAATAATGAATTCAATTTGTAATGCACTTTTCATTAATACAAATCTCAAAGTGCTACAATGTGTAACAAGGTAAAGATAAAAAATAAAACAAGTGATAAAATCAAATAAAATCAACAATAATATCGACTAAGATCAAAGATAAAATCATGTAGATTTAGGCTTGCTTAAAAAATAAATAAAATAAAACAAGTGATAAAATCAAGTAAAATCAATAAAGATATCAGCTAAGATCAAAGATAAAATCATGTGAAAGCAGAATAGGCTTGCTTAAAAAGAAAAGTCTTAATGCCGCTTTTAAAGTCAACCAGTGACTGTGGAGCTCTCAGCTCTCATTACACATCAATGCTTACACGGAACTTCACCAGATTATCTGAAGGATATTCTTATTCCATACTCATCCACCCGGTCGCTGCGGTCACAGAACAGTAATCTCCTTCACATTCCGAGAACCAAATTAAGGACCATGGGAGACCGGGCTTTCAGTGTGGCTGCCCCCCGCCTGTGGAACTCTCTTCCTGACTGTCTGAGAGCCCCACAGTCTGTGGTTGACTTTAAGAGCGGCTTGAAGACCTTTCTTTTCAACCGAGCATACTCTACCTCCTCATGATTCTACTTTTGATCTTAGCTGATACTGTTATTGATTTTAATTGTTTTATTATTTGTTTTATTGACATTTAATTCTGTTGCACCTTGTAGCACTTTGAGATTTTCATTAATGAAAAGTGCGTTATAAATTGAATTCATTATTATTATTATTATTATTACCGGGAGGAGACCCAGAGGAAGACCCAGGACACGCTGGAGGGACTATGTTTCTCGGCTGGCCTGGGAACGCCTTGGGATTCCCCCAGAGGAGCTGCTCCAAGTGGCTGGGGAGAGGGAAGTCTGGGCCTCCCTACTTAGGCTGCTACCCCCGCGACCCGACCCCGGATAAGCGGAAGAAAATGGATGGATGGATGGATGGATATTATTATTATTATTTTCTCATTCAGAAATTTATGGTCTGCTATAAGGCTGGCAGTAACTAAGCACGCCACGTGGCACCTAACAAGATGGCGGCACGGATTATCACCTCTTGCTCAGATAGTGCCATGCCTGGCCTTTCTAGTGTGTCCCTATTTCAGTGGTCAGTGACAAACAAAAATGGTGGATCCTTGTGAGCACACATACCGTATTTTCCGGACTATAGGTCGTGGTTTTTTGCCTAATTTGCATGCCCTGCGACCTATAGAGAGGTGAGACCTGTTTATGGATTTTCCCCCATATTATTAGACCAATTTTTGGCTCAGATATGACAGTTTTTCATTTTGGCAAAAAATGGTGCAGTACCACTTTTGTCCGCTAGGGGACACTTCCAGAGAGTCCACCGACCGTTTCCAGCTCATGTGTCTGAAAAAAGCCTCCTCTGCTCGGACTGACTCTGTCGCTGCCCGGCCTCCTGCTCTGGAGGTAACTTCTTTTTGCTGTGTTTGTTAGCAAGATAAGTCAAGAACCACAGGACAGATTTTTATCAAACTTACAGAAAGTAATCACTAGATGTACATTTACAAACTGTTAGCTGTTGGAGTTATTTGAGATAAAATTTGATGTTTTATAGACGTAAATGTGTCGCGGTTAGCTTCGTTGTTTTTCCTTGTACTTTTTCAAAGCGAAAAAATTTAAATCCAGCAGATTTGACCATTACGTGAATTTATTAAGGAACGGTTAAGCTAAGACACATGTTTGCTATAATTTTCAGCAGACAAATAATTGTTTTTACCGTGTTAATCTTGTGAAAAGTCCTTCCGTGCATGCTTCTGTGGTCGTCATTTTCAGCAGGGCAAATGACGCGCTGACGCGTCGCGTAGCGGTGACGCATAATAGATGCGACTTATATAAAGGTGCGACCTGTTTATGGATTTTTCCAATTTATTGACAATAATTGGACAAAGCGACTTATATAAAGGTGCGACCTATAGTCCAGAAAATACTGTATATAAGTAGAACAATTGCACCCCCCGCCACACACACACACACACACAAACAGAGTGCAGCGTGGTCCCCGTGCACATTCTCATCCCGTCCTGCTGCACAGGAGCGGTCTTGTGTGACAACAACTGCGACAGTAGCTGCACGGTGACCTTTAACCCCTGTCAGCATGGGAAAGTGGGCCCACTCAGCTGTTCGGCCCTCTGAGTAGCAGTTTATCATCACACGATAATGGAAAGGTGCACACGCTCACACACGCACGCACACACACTCAAAAAATGTACAAAGTCTCAAATAAAAGTCACAGTAGACGAGATCGGTCTGTTCCCTGAATCAGACCGCTTGTCATCACGTTGTTATTTTGATCCGATCGGGCCCCAGACATCACTGCTTGTTGCTATGGTTACAGTGCTGGCATCAGTGGATTCCCTAAAGATTATTTTGCCAGCGCTCACACACACACACACACACACACACACACACACACACACACACACACACACACGCACACACACACACACAAGCAGAGTTAT
>JBBPBX010016648.1:0-23224 GCA_038048925.1 Garcialebias charrua | reverse complement strand
ATGTTTTGCTTATAAACGGTGATCCTGTTTAACTGCAAGAGACTAAAACATCTAAAATCAGCTCGTGTGCAGGCCTTAAATTAAGAGGGTGGAGCTTCAATCAGAGAAAAATGACTACTTTTTGTGTTCAGATTAATATGTATAATTCCTCATGAGTCATTCTTTTAAACTCTACATTAGACAGGTGCTGCCACCTGGTGGTGATAAAAATAAAGTTGTTATACCTGATCCTGACAGCAGGTGGCAGCACTTTTAGATTATATGAGTCCAAAAAGAGGATTTATGCCGTTTTATGAGAATAAAAATCTGTTTGTTGCTCGGTGGGCGTTTTAGTTCAGGGTTTACACTTTTGTTCAACTTTTATTTATAGAGTTATGTGAATAAATCATTTAATGTGTGACCTGATGTGACTAGTTGAAGCCAAGCAGGGTTTAACAAATCTTAAAAATAAGTCATTTTATTATTAGGAATTTGATCATGCTGTGTAATCTTGTATGTCAGAATGAACAACATATGAAACAATAGAATATTGTAAAAAAAAATTGTTGACAATTTATAAAGTGAAACTCTTGTATTGAATAAATTCATATATTATTTTACCAACTGAAATTACTGAAGTTTTATGATTTGATGGACTATAATATTTTGTTATGTATAGAGCTCAGAACAACACACTACCTTCAAACATTCAAATGCATTTTGTAAAAAGAAAAAGTTGCTACAATCTTAAGGGAACAGAGATTTTTGTAAAACCACAATATGGAACCAGTTTAAAGGGATGGTCTATTTCAATACAGTACAGGATTATGGAATGGTTTGGAAAATGATGTGAAAAAAGCAAAGTCAATGTTTATGTTTAAGAGAATGATCAAAACTAAATTGTTGAAAAAATACATAGTTAAATGTGAAATGTACTAGAAATTGAAATGAGTTATTCATTTTGTTCTGTTATTTATATATGATTAGTTTGAATTGATTGTTTGAATTGATTGTTTTAAAAAAGGGGCAGGTATAATAAGATTTCTTCTTCTTTCTGCTACCTTTCATTTTGTTTTGTTTTCATATATGTGAAATTGCTTTGTGTTTTAATTTAAAATGAACAAATTATTAAACAAATAAATTCAATACACAGAGCGACATAATTTTTTGAGATGCAACAAAGCATCCAGCAGGAAAAGAAGCGGACAAAAAGAGAGTTAAAGCAATATCAAAGTTTTATTTGTAAAATGTAGTTTAGAGAGGAACAGTAGTACAATTCAGACAGAAAAAAAGGAGAATGTAGTTCCATCTTTGAAAACCTTTTGATAAAAACGTAAAAAGAGTAACCTGAATCTGCTTCTGTGTTCAGAGGGGCGCTGAGGCGCAGGCCCGAGCGTTGCATCACTGTTAAAAGTCAGAGAAACGTTGAAAAATACAACCCTTTTGCAACAGCGTAAAAAAATACAGCCGGGAAGAAAAAAACCTCTCCTTTTACATCTGTAGTGTTTTTGCTTTGTCTCGTTTTTTAAAAGTTTTTTTTCTTGTCCGTATAACAAATACAGCATACACTCTGGTGACGATACATCGCCGCTTCGAGTTTCATTCGTTACAGTAAATTCAGTAGGATGGTAAATAGTATCAAAAGAAGAACAAACATGACGAGGTGGTGAGAGGGACGAGCACGCAGCGTGAACGGAGAAAGCGCGAGGTTAAAGGTCACGGAAAGAAACCACCACAGGAGGTTTGTAGCTGACTCAGTGTGTTCCATTAAGTAAATCCACTATAATATATTCTTCATATATATATATATCTCATATATTCTCCACATATATATATATACCCGCAACACAACCTACCCCACAGTGATTGGAAGGTAAAAGTGACACAAAGAGGATGAATATCTCTATGATTTAAAATATAACTTCTTCCACTGAGCATAAAAAGGAAGTTGCACATCTTCGGTATCATTAGCACTTCAGTACATACTGTATATTCACTGCATACGAACAGATACTGCTGCTCCAAGGTTTTAACCCGCAAACAATCTGAGTTTCTTTAGAAATTATGTGCTTAATGAAAAAAAAAAAAAGGGAGATAACAGGACATGTTTGTGGAAAAAGGACCAACAAAATCATTAGGTTTCAAGAGTAAAGTGAATGATTCTGTAGCATAAAAACATTAAAAAAAATCTTAATTACAAACACGAACAAGGATTCTCTACACTAAGCAAGTATTCAACCTGGCTTTGTCGCATACATTGTTTCAACAAGAATGATTTTGGTTGGACAAATAGAAATTAACAGTCTTGATTGCATTTTGGAGTCTATATAATATTAAATAACAAAACAAACAAACAAAAAAAGACGTCTAATAATAATAATAATAATAAATTTTTTAAAAAAGAGTTGCGCACTGGAAGAAAAGACATTTTTTCTTAACATGTACAGCTCCAATCAGACCCGCTTTTGTGGGGAACACAAACATAAAAAGGAAAAGTAAGTGCATGTCTGCCAGGCGAACAAAGCGTTTTCTACCTGGCAGACCTAAAAAAATAAAACACACACATGAAGGAAAAACAAATTAAAGTGATGACGTTTTTGTATCTCTTTTACAAATGGAGTTCTTTTAGACTTTAAAACATCAAGATTTCTGCACATTTCTACCCCCCCACCCCACACACACACACCTCACGACTAACGTTCAAGTGATTCAAAATATATTTACTTTAAACCTCAGTACCAAATATAAACATACAGGTCCTCGAAATTACACGTTCGACAAATATGGTATGTGTGAGTGTGCGCGCAAATTAAACAGCTTAAAAACGACAACAACAAAAGAACTATGGCAAAAAGCATACCTGATAGTCGCCGAAGCACAACAGTGTTCTATAGTTTTAAGCTGATTATATTCTGCATAACTGAGTCAGTTTAAGCTTTATGGTTATAAACATACAGCCTGTAGGTCCAGTATTCTGCAACGAGCATTACAGCACCAAACGGTTCATCATTTGGCAAAATTCAAGCTTTAAGTGAAAGTCAAATGCTTTTGTTTCATCATCATCATCATAATAATAATAAAGTGTTACTGTGACACCGTGATTTGTTTAAAGCTAGCACATTTCCCCTCTTTCATTCTTTTTTTTTTTAATCATCCCGCCCCCATTTAACAAAGAACCCACATTTTTTTGTCTTTTTTCTTTTAAATATATTCAGTAGTTCTTGTTTCCTGCTAAATCTTGGTGTGCGGTCTGTTTGGCACGATATCACAGCCCTTTTTAAGTTAATCATAAATATGGCTGCGATACATTAAAGTCACAAAACAGATTTTTTGGTTCCAAGATTTGTGCAGGGAAAGAGAAAAGAAAAGCGAGAGGGAAAAAAAAACAAACATTTAGCGCGTCTAGCTCTACGAAGCGAGTTTTAATCTTCCTGTGGACGATGACGCTCTTCTTCTGCGTTTCTACAAGCGCCGAGCGACAAACACGCCGGACAGACTCGGCTCGCGCACACGACAAAAACAAACACAAATTATAGCATTCAATAAGACCATTATAACCTCTCTTCATAAATTAAATAATTAACTTTGTTTCGATGATTGGCCTACCTTAACTCGAAAAATTACATCGACTCTCGCCCCACAAAGGAAAAACAAACAGGAAATAAAAACACATCACCAAAAACAACCTGATTTTTCATAAATTCGTCATTAAAATCATTCTTTTGTGGACGCTGGACCCACAGTTGGACACATTTTAATAATAATATTAATAATAATAATAAAATCTGTACATCTTGGAGTTTCCACTCTATCAAAGCTTAGAAAAGAAAAAGCAAATCATTTTTTTGTCATGAAGTTGCACAATTAAGTAACCTCAAGGTTTGATAGCACTTTGGAGTTGATTGTTTACCAGCTAGGGTTTTCTGTGTATTTTATATATACCGTATACTGTATGTATATATATATACATATATATATATATATATATATATATACACACAGTATATATATATTAAACATCAACTTTTATTTGTTTCTCAAGCTTGTTTATCATTTTCAGTCCTCCTCCGGGGCAGCACCGGTGTTGCCCTCACCCCAGTTTGATTGGTCGTTGTCGGCGGGCTCCTCCCCCTCCGCGTCCTCCCCTTCCTCCCCGTCGAAGTCTTCGTCTCGAGAAAACTCGATGCCCTCCAGGCCCTCCTGGGTGGCCTGGTGCGAGTCGGCACAGTCGGCGCACACGCCGTAGCGCCGCGAGCCGTGACGGATCCCGACGCTCGCTGCGAGCATGAAGATGTTCTTGCACACCATGCACTTGTACTTTTTGTCTTTTTTGTGCACCTGAACAAACAAAAAGTTGGATTTAGAGATGACTTAGAAGAAAAAAAACCAACTACCGGTAGTTACTGTATGGTAAGTTTTTGTTTCTTCCTGCCAATAGTTGAAAACTCCCAGTTAACGTCCCTAGAGTCAAACGTACAATTTGATGTTCCCAACTTATTTCTTTTTGTTGTATAAAGCCAAATGAATTCAATCAAGTCAACTTTATTTATAAAGCACGTTAAAAACAGCAGCTGTTACCAAAGTGCTTAACAGTTAAAATCAATAGGAGTAATTTCATGGAAAAAAAGTAACAATAAAAATAATAATGACAGTGAAATTTAATTACAAGCATGAAAATAAAAACAAACGCAGAGCAATGAAATATTCAATTAAGTCACACTGTGTAAAAAGACAGAGAAAACAGATGAGTTTTTAATAGAGATTTAAAAACAGGAAGTGAAGTGGCCTGCCTGATGTTGGGGGGCAGAAAACCTGATTGCCTCTGAGCTTGTTTTTGGAACAACCAAAAGCAGCTGATCGGATGATCTCAGGGCCCGGGAAGGAACATATAGTTCCAGAAGCTCAGAGATGAGGGTGCAAGGTCATAAATGCACTTAAAGATTCGCAGGAGGATTTAAAATCAATTCTGGTACGTACAGGGAGCCAGTGAAGGGAGGACAAAACTGGTGTAACGTATCAAACCTGTGAGTTCCAGTTAAGAGCTGAGCTGCAGCCTTCTGGACGAGCTGGAGACATGAAATGGAGAAAGACTGACCCCAACATAGAGAGCGTTACAGTAGTCCAGTCGTGTGGTATATAGGCGTGGTTAATTCATTAATTCAATTATTAATCTTGTATATTAATTGGGAAAGACATAAGAAAACCTAAGCTGCATTTTAACCACAAGAATCTTCGTTATCTCTCTGGGCTGGGAACAGATGGCAAACAGAATTCATGGGGGAGTCTCCGGAGCGTCGGCTCGGTTCTGTTGCTCGAGTTTTGAATACGATGAACTTGTCTGTGCGACAGATTTCCTCTGATAGTCACAAAGATGTTGTGGAGAGGTGAACTAGAGCTCAACTTTTCTTTTAAACACCTCCAGGTGCAGCAGGTTGAATCAAAAACGAGGGGGCTGCACAGGCGGGGGCAAAACAGGGCCGAGGCGGCTACGATGTGTGCAACCAAATAATGTGCACGGCCAAGAGTGCAGTTTTACAAGCGTTTGCAAAAAACAAAACAAAAAGTATTATTTTCAAAAACTGTCTGCTCAGAACAACCACAAGTTTTGTGCATGACTTGCTCGCAAACAGAATTCAGAGGAAAATATAGTTTCCTCACAGTTTGGAGTCCTGAACTAGTCTGCAGCTGTCGCAGCCCTGGAAGACGCCACATTTAGGAGGAACTTTCAACATTTAAGGTTTTTATTTGTCGTTTCTGTGCTCACACGATCTGAGTGAGTTTTTCCACCTTTATTTTGACTAAACAAACCAGGAAGTGATGGAATTTACATCCCAAAAGCAACCGAGCAGAAACATCGCATTTGTGAACCTGCACAGACTTTGCAGGGGGGCTGAACATTCCTGACCAAAGTAGTTCAAGGACCAAGTGGTGGTTGAGGGGGACTAAAATAAAAAAACTAAAACAAATAACACCCAGACAGAGTGAATGTGTATTTAACGTTCAATCATTTTAAAGCAGACAAAAACACTTAAAACTTGTGGAACTAACAGTAAACAGATTTTTGACGTGATTACGGCTAAAGCCAGTTTCAGTTTTGGCTGCTTCGTTGCCGTCTGACCAGCTGCTGCAACACCACCTGGGAGCAGCAACGCAACTCGGCACACCTCATTTGAATGAACCACCCTGTTTCTAAGTGGAGATGCAAAGCAGCAGTCTGAAATGACCTTTTACCTTCTTGAAAAAAAACTCTTAGGTTTCAGGAATGGCTTAAGAAAATACACCTTTTAAGCATTTTTTAAATGAAGTTTAGAGGTGATGTAGTGGGAACATGTTCGCCATCTTAGGTCCAATTTGAGCAAATGGTATCTTTATGCTAAAATAAATAAAGCTAGACTGGTTCTCAGGAACTAAAAAAAGGAGCGCAGATGCCCATTTTACTTGACCTCGCTTTTGGAACAGTAAGCACAAACTCATTTTTGTACCACTTTGTGTGTGAACCTACAACAACTCCCTACTTTAAAAAAAACAACAACCTCACAGCCAAAAAGATTGTACTTGTGCACTCACTCCCCTGAGCCAAGCTACACAACACAAAGTGTTGTAGAGTGAAGCGAGCCAAGCCAAAACTTTGTCTGGATTTGGAAGATTCACATGAAAAAGTAAGAATAAAGAAAATAAAGGGAGGTTACGTGTGTGTGTGTGCTCACCAGGGAATGTCTCTTCACGTGCTCACGGCGGGTGAACAGTTTGCCACAGATGTCGCAGCTGAAGGAGCGCACACCTGAGTGGATGATCAGGTGCCTCTTGAGTGTGCGCCGGTGCTTGGCGATGTAGTTACAGTGGGGGCACTTGAGCTTATTGAGAGCTAGGTGTGAGGACTCACCTGAGTCAGAAAAAAGAAAAGAAAAAAAGAACACGGTACATGAAAAGATCAACCAAAGGCAAATTATACAATCGGTGAAACTTTCATTACACTCAGTGGGAAGGTACTACGAACTAATCAGGATGAGATGAAACAAAACAATTATTGTAAAAGCTACATGGGAAAAGGGTGTGTGTGTGGGAGGTGTGTGTGTTAGCAGCCAATATCCTGTTTATCAAATGGCTGAATTAGGATGCAGTGACCATTAGTGCAAACCACAAACTAGGGTGCATTAAACACCATTTAGTCAAAAGACATACGTGATAACGGTCCTGAGGCTGTTGCTAGGTAACCATTAAACTGCACGCAAAGCTGAACGATAATATGAAGATCCAAAACTGCCAATTACCGGTACATAAACTCAGCTAAGCTGAAACAGAACATGTTTGATGATCATTTGCAACCAGTTGGAACATTTTACACAGCACACGTGTTGATGACAAGTTAATGAAAAATGGATTGATAAAAATAAAAAGCTCCAGGGATAGTCTTCGTGTTAAAGGAAGGGGGTATCGAGGCCCATCCTTTTGTTTGAGCCAGTGAGCACAAAACAGAGGCGTTGCTAAGGCAGCTTGCCAAAGGGTGAGGTGGGGGAGGGGGGTGTGTGATGAGAAGCAGGTCACCTGTGTATTCTCTTAGTGCTTTGTGTGTTTTAAACAGCACAAGAGAACCTTGAAGAAGGTCAGTACCGGATGAGTTGGGGTTTAAAAGGTTAAGTAAAAAATATTCACATTCACTGTCTGTATTGATGCAATAAGGGCTGAAAACATAAAAAAAGGTAAAAAAATATTTAAAAGATTGAACGTTTTTGAGTTCATTGGTTTTACATGCTGAAGGATGATTGTAACATAAAACCTAATAAGTTGTCACAGTCACATCTTTCCAGCTGATATTTGTACTACAGCCAACCAGTCAAGTGGTGTTTTACCACTGTCTCAACTCTTATCAGTTCTGCGCCACACCACACAAGGGCCTGCACCCCCCACCCCCTACTCAGCCCTGTTTATGGGGCCATCTTGTTTAAGGATCCAAGCAGACTGCTCCAAGGTGCTGATTTTGACGTAAGCAGACAGCAGCTGTTGATTGGTCAGCGCAGCGACGTCACTGGATGACCCGCCCAGCAAAACGGCAAACTACATGTGAACCTCCATTTCCTCTCTGAGCGTGTTGACAGAAGGTCTGAACTTATAAACGGTGATGGGATAAGCTAATGAAATTGAAGTCCGATTAAAGGGCGGAGTGGCTCGAACACAAAGACCAGTTACGATACTGCCCACTTTGCATGGACGATCCCAGCCACAGAGGAGGGAAATGAGCCACAGTGGCAAATCACCTCCACCTGAGAAGAACCGATAAGATGACAGCTGAGTGGAGTCGCACTTATCAATGGCAAAGAAGTCTGAATTAGATCCACACTGAAGCTGGATTTACACTCAAGAGGTGAAGAAATCTGCGCTCACTGCAACAATCCTGAGACAAAAACCCACCGACAGTTTTGTTCTCCTATGAGCTCTAAAGCTTTGTTTATACTTCATGCAAGACGTGCAGCTGCGGCCCAGCGATGACGTAATTGCGTGTGTCACCGACCGCATTGAGTGTTTATACTTGGAAAAGACGTGGGGGATACATTAAGTAATCCCTCCCTCTTCCCTCCCACTGCATACGTCACGCGCACAGCTTATATGACTGTTGATGGATGGAGGAAGTTTTCTACAGTTCACAATGGAAAAAATGTAGGCACAAGCGGCAAAAGAGATGCTTCTCAGGTTGGATGACGAGTCGGACGAGGATGAAGAAAATGACCTTATACTTATGTTATTGACCGCGAACTAGGGCTGGGCCATATCATATCGTTACCGGTTTTACCAGACAAAAAAGCTTGCCCGAGCAAAAAAGTTATATCATGATATGCTAATTTAATGACGTAATACGTCGGGGCGCCCCGCCCCCTTAACATCCGAGCGCTTCAAAAGACCAAACCGAGCTGCACACCTCCCTCCACCAGTCTGTACTGGTGTAACGCTAGCTAAAATGCTAAAAACAAACAACGTGTTTCAGCTGTCTCTCCCCTGTCTCTCACTGCACAGGTACAGAGAGCTTGTCCCCCCCGCCCCACGCTGCTCAGCGTGTGTGCGGACTGCTCTCTCCCTCGCTCTAAAACTGTTGTGCGGTTCAGCCGTCTCACACAGTCTCACACAGAGGCAGGTGATCAGAGAATCAGATAGATCAGTTAAAAAAATGAATCAGAAAAATGAATAATTCCTGCAGGAACAGAGGAAGCTGAAACACCAGAAGCTTCAGGGTCAGCTGATCAACTTGTTACAAGTTATTTTTATACTTGGAGACAGAATACTTTACTTAATAAAGTAATTTCAGTAAAGAAAGTTCATTCTCAATAGTCCAGGTATCAAATCCGCTCATTCTCACTCAGTTCTGTTTACTTGGTGGGGTAGCTTCAGTTTGCTTTGGACTACTCTGACTGACGAAGCCCTCTGGAGTGAGGGTGAAACGTTTCTACTAAAAAGAAACTGTCCAGATGAACTGATTGAGAATGAGCGGATTTGATACCTGGACTATTGAGAATGAACTTTCTGGTCTTGAACCACTTTGGACATGTCTGCCTGCCTGGGAGGAGTCGACGAGGGACAAGCCCCCAGAAACCATCTTGGCTACAGCAAACTGGTTGGTCCACTTAAGTTGTTTACTTGGTGGGGTAGCTTCAGTTTGCTTTGGACTACTCTGACTGACGAAGCCCTCTGGAGTGAGGGTGAAACGTTTCTACTAAAAAGAAACTGTCCAGATGAACTGAGTGAGAATGAGCGGATAATTTCAGTAAAATTACCCCTTGTTGTTTTTTAAAATTTTATATAATACAGCAAAGCAACATGTTAAGTTAATTTTGTCAAATAAATAAATTAGATTTTTTTGGAGTTATATCACGAAATTTATCGTTATCGTGATAATGCTCAAATATCACGATACTGTATAATTTTTGAGCCATATCGCCCACCCTACCGCGAAGATGGAAAGATAGAAAGACGACGTGAACGGCGTTGGCACGTTCGCCCGCTGAACAGGACCAGATCTACACAAGGCGAGTTTAGCTTCAAAACTATCCATGTCAAAGCAAAAACAAAAACCGGCTTCTGGAAGAGTAGCGGGTAACATGTAGCAGTGTGATACACCATATATTGACATCCAAACAAAAAACGCCCACAAACTTTGAACCAATCACACGCTCCGAGCCGCATCCTCCGCGTCTCGCAGTACTGACTGGAGGCAATGTATAGGACAGCTGTCACCGGGGGATCGCAGCGGGAGTGCAGACAGAAGTTGCGCAACTTTTTTTCACTCAACGGGGTGTAAAAGACGTGCGACAAGAAGTTTAATGCCGGCTACCCACCAAACGCGTTTCGGGCAGCGGAAACGGCCGGTTTACATTGAAAGTCTATGTGGAGGAGCGTCGAAGCGTGACGCGGCGCGTTTTGAGCAGTTCGAGCAGCGCGGCAGAGCGCGCAGTTCTTTTCTGCGCACGCGACGCGTCCAAAAGCAGCCGCTGCCGGAGTTCAAATATTTAAACTTTGGCAGCAACCAATCGGGAGAGACTCTGCTATGTGATGACGCAACGACGACGGGACTTTTTTTGGACTTTTTAAACTTAGCCCAACGAGCCTCCATGAAGAAACCAGCCTCCGGTAAGAAACTTGGCATTTTTACAGTTGCCGCTGTCCGCTCGAGCGTACGATCACCCCAAACATAAAAAAAACGTTTTAATCTCAACAAAGACTTTCGGAGCTGCAGTTCGGCTCGTAGAAAACCCACTAAAGTAGTAATGAGGCTCACGAACAGCTGATTTTATCTGCCCGGTGTACAAAAAACAAAACAAACCCGACCGGAAAAGGATCAAGACGCTCCTCCCACTGCGCGTCTTCGGTGTGAACAGACATCTGTTGACAAGCGGCCAACACGGTGCGTTGGGAGCATTTTTGATGCTCAAGACGCGTTCGGTGGGAACCCGGCATTAACCAGCCTTAATGCTGGATCCCCACCGCACGCATCTCGCGCAGCCGAAGCAGCCACTTTACATTGAAAGTCTATGGGGCCGCGCATCTTGGAGCAGCGGGGCGTGACGCGGCGCGCCTTCCGCATTTCAAGCAGCGCATCAGGACCCGGCAGCCCCTTTTCACGCACGCGCGCGCAGCCAGCAGCCACTGTAGAAGCAGGGATTGTCCTGCTTCTACTGCTCGCAGATTNAGACATGTTACGTGGGAGTGGTTAGTGCAGCCATGCTGTGTGGGAGTGCTAGCTGCTGAGAGCTAACATTAGCTTCTGGAATCTAATTTTTGCAGGGTGACCGCTATCTCTTCGGAATCTCAATGGTCGTCAAAACCTCGGCCAACATTCTGAAATAAGAAGCTGGTTTCATCATCTTCCAACAACTACTAGCCGCCCATCTCTGGGATTGTCATAGCGTTGTGGTACTCAGAGTGAGTGGATTCGTGGAGATCAGCCATGTAGTATCAAAAAGTATAAAATGTCCTTGAGGAAAAAAACGCCTCTCTACTTCAGAGAGCAGATCTCTTTGCTTCTCACGGAGAACAGGTCCAGCTTAACCGTTTAATGTAAACAAAAGAGATGAAATACATTTAACAAGCAGTATAAATTACGCACATGAATCTGTTCACTTTATTTTGTGAAGATAATTTCAGTAACTATTGTGTTGAAAATGTGAGCATATAAATACCTAATACTGTATCTGTAGCTTAACAGCAACTCAGAATAATGCTTGTTTTCCACCTTATCACTTTTATTTATACAACAGAACATTCTAAGATTTATCAATGAACTGCATGTTCCAAACTGACTAAAATAAGTGTGTTGTATGAAATTGGGGCAACGTAATAACAACAGCCTCATGAGCTGTACCAGCCTCCTTTTACCCTTTGATTTAAAATGAACTGAATGAAGGGAAGAGGAAGAGTCCCTACAGCAAAGCTTGCACCACTTAATGTTGCAGATTAATTATGCTTTCCGTTTCACTGTTATACACACTGTACTTTAAAATGTCATGTAAAAATACATTTTTAATCATAAACAGACTAAAAGGAAAAGCTTCATTATATAGTTTGAAGTCGTCACACGTCTGATTGGAAGGATATTAGTTTAAATTTACCACGGTTTTAACTCTAAAGTGAAGCAATTACTGAGAGCGTGTCTGAATATATAATAGTTCTTGGAATAGTTTCTAAAATTGAAGCAGAAAAGCACTTTTGCATTGGTCAACAACACAGATACAAACTTATTGTGTGTTACATGTTTCACACACATCTACTTTAAAATGATGCACATTAGCTAAGAGGTTTTAAGTGTACAAAAATCAGGGGTCCCCAACCATGATCCTTGAGGAACACCATCCAACATGTTTTAATTGTTTCTCTGCTCTGACACACCTGATTTTACTTAATGGGTAACTAACAGGTTTCTGCAGAACATGAGGAAGTAATTAAATCACTGAATCAGGTGTGGAGCAGGGAAACAACTAAACCACCGCACTAAGTCATCATTTGATGACAATTTAGCTGTGGTCTAGAGAGTGGCATCTTACCATTCTCCCAGGACTCCCCTTGCTGTAAGTCTTGGATGATGCTATACTGGATCTGATTGGCCAGTTCTGGGAAAAGGGGGTTGGGGGAGGGAGGGAAGAAGAAGGATGGAGAAAAAGATGAGAGGATGCACATCTCACAATGTCTTTTGTACACACAACTACCCCCACTCAGAACAATGGAGGATTCAGTGAACAACGTAGGCAAACACGCACAGAACTCTACTGTATGTAAAGCGGCGTGCTCCCCAAGGCTAGCTAACTGGGTTTCCATTGGGGAAGGGGGTTAATTAGAAAATGACAGCGTGGACCATTCACACCGGCTCATCTTACACTCAGCTTTTGTTAGCACCTGTGTATGTGTGCGTATGTTCTCCCTAAAGCATCAGCGCCTAGTCCATTAAAGACACACCCCATGTGTGTGTTCATTCTCCCTGGGTCAATATTTGGAATAGTGAGGACAGCCCCAGTGCATTAGAGTGGATTAGAGAATGAAGGGACTGCCCCTGGCAGCTTTGCACCTCTCAGGGATTGGGGGGTTTATTGTGCGTGGGTGTGTGCACTTCAGAGACTGGCGGTCATGCAAATGCCCACCTGCTCTGTGTGTGTCTGTGTGGCAAACAACCCAACTGTTACGTTGGTTATAAGTACTCAGTGCAGTAAAAGAAACCAGTGATGGCCAAATACCTCCTCCGTCAGGAAAAATTACTTTTTGCTCCATATCTTTAACCGCAACAAGTTTTTTTTTTTTTTTTTAAGATTTAATCATCAAGAGCTGACAAACAAAACTAAAAGAGGACCGTATCAAGAAACGGTCAATTCCTTCATGAAGGCTCAATCAAAAATTACAATTTGCACTGTAATTATTATTGTCAGCCCCTAACAATTATTTGCCTTTGCCTCTTTTGGACAGGAGTGTACGGTAAATAAATAAAAATAGACCAAAAAAAAAAAAAAAATCACGTTTTTAAACACGGATAGCTGTTTTACATGAAAAAAAAACAAAAAACAGAGCTACCGGTACAATTAATTTAACTGTGCATCCTCTGAGCCTGACCGCACAGATCAAACTAAAGCAAAACGAAAGCCAAGTGTGACATCACTGGAGGAAACTGGGACAGCTAATATTGCTATACGAGTACTCCCAACTAGATGCAGGGGGCTGTTCAGTTTTTAAAAGATCATTTAATAACAAAAAGACAATTTCAATATGAAATTATCACCATTAGCAAAATGATGAACCGATTATAATTTATGTTACTACTGATGTAGCTGCTGACAACTGTATACATTTTTATTTATGCTTTTGAAGCAAACTTAAGACAAAGCAAAATTAACTTTTGGAGATACAGGTAGTCCCCGATTTACGAGCGAGATCCGTTACAACGAGGCGCTCGTAAACCGGAAATCTCGTATTTCGGAACGGTTGCCATGTCTCTCGTAAGTCCGGAATTTCGCTCGTAAATTGGAACGGTTTCGCTAGCGCGACTACAAACACTCGTTTTTCATCAAAAAACTGCTTATGAGTGCATAAAAATGATCGGAAACGTGTGTCCACATGTTTAGCTAACGAACTGTGGTGAAAAAACACATGAAAACTCAGTATTTTTTGCGTTTTTTCCAAAAATTCGCCAGCTCGTAAGTCTGGAACCTTGTAGATCAGAGCGCTCGTAAATCGGGGACTACCTGTAGTTGTTCACGTTGCCCACAAGTTACAACAAATGAGCAACAAATTGGAGCTCAACAGAGACCGTGGTAAACGTCACAAACAATAATAATTGTGATAAATAATATTCTGTCAAGACCCAGCGCTGTTTTAACGAGAAATCAGAAAAATTGTCGCATTTTCGAGCGTTCCTCTATACGACAACAAATATCACAGCGCCTGCTTGTGACCTGCTATGAAAGATGGTTCATCACCTTCGCTGGTCTCGTCTAAACAGAAATTTACCACGATAATGTTTACAATCACTGTAGAAAATATATAACATTTCCAGGAGATTGTCTACAAGTAAACTGGGCCTAAAAAGGAGACGTGTATCAAAATATATGTTCCAACAAAGTTTAAAGGAAAAGTACAATACATCATTAATGCGAACTTATCAACCTTCATTTGTCCGTTCTTTGTCAATGTAGCTTAAAAGGTGATCACATGTAAACTGAATAAATCCTGGCATGAATCTTTAATGACTTCAAAAGTATTGTTGTTTATAAATTAGTCCATGTGTGAGAAAAGAGTCCTTCTCCCACTGGAATTGAGAACCTGCCTACACTGACTGACATCTGGCATTTTTTTCATCTGAGAAGGAGCCAAACAAACGACTGTAGTAGTATTAGTGTGTATTTATCAGATCCAGCTCTGCTGGGCAGTGACGGATCCATCATTCAACTGGAAGTGTCATTTGGTGCCAACTGGGATTGTTTCTGGTCGTCACAAATTTATCAGTGATGGTGTCTCGCATAGAAACACTGGAATAAACAAACTTCTGTCAAGAGGGTTACATCATTGTTTTTGTTAGGTTTACTAAGAAAACAATGGATGAATTTGTAAGTACAGTAATTTCTTTTAGAGCTAAGGTACAGATCAAGGATTATTATTATTGAACAAAGTGCAGTCAGGTCATCTGGATGTTTCTTTTTTTGTTGAAAACGTTTCATCCTTCATCCAAAGTACTTCATCAGTCCAAGGAGCCACAACAAACCGAGTCCCACAAGCAGCACACTCACATAGTGGACCAACCAGTTGCTGGTGATAAGATGGTTTCTGGGGCCCACCCTCTCCCCCGTCGACTCCTCTGATGCCTGGTCCCCACCAAACTTGTCAGAACGCTCCTGCCGCCCCCTTTTGGCCGCTTGTCACGTCCCCACATAGCCACTGAAGACCGTCTGATGACGCGCACTAGGGGGAAGCAGAGGGGAGGGGGTCTAGCTTGTTTTCCGGGTCAGTTGTTTACTGCAGCTCCGACTACTGCAGTTCCGACAGTCTTTGGTGAGATTAAAACGTTTTTTTTATGTTTGGGGTGATCAAACGCTGGAGTGGACAGCTGTAACTGGTTAAAATGCCACGTTTCTTACCGGAGTTTGGTTCCAATTCATGGAGGCTCGTTGGGTAAGTTTAAAAAGTCACAAAAAAAAAGTCCCGTTGTCGCATAGCAGAGACTCTCCCGACTGTTTGCTGGACGCGTCGAGCCACCAGAGATCGAATTTTATGGCGTTGGCGGCTCGACGCGTAGGTTGCTTTGGACGCGCGCGTGCGCGCGAAAGGAACTGCAAAGTGCCGCCGCGCCGCTTCAATCACTCAAAATGCGCCGCATCACTGTTTGCCGCGACTCCACGCGTCTCCTCATAGACTTTGAATGTAAACCGGCCGCTTCAGCCGCCCGACACCGGTGCAGTGGGTACCAGGCATGAGGCAGCCATAACCAAAGTGGTTAAAAACATCAACGTTCATGCTCGATAATCCAGGTAAAAAAAATCCAACAAAGTTTAGTCAGGACTGATGAAGTCCTTTGGATGAAGGATGAAACATCAACAACAACTAAAAGAAACTATCCAGATCACCTGACTGAACTTTGTAGAATTTTTTACCTGGATTATTGAGCATGATCTTTGATGATGATGATTATTATTTAGATTTTTATTATGACTTGCAGAGGTTTGCTGTCCTGGACAGGTCTTACGTTTGCCAACATTTGAGATCCATCAAAGTATGTAGGATAATATATGGGAGCATGTATATCACTTTATTTGGTAAACATTTATGAAAGTGTTGCATATTATTTTCAAATTTCCCAGTAAGGTCAGGGGGCGTGGTGTGGGGGAGGCAGGTAATGACGTATATGTTGTGGCATTGTGAACTGATAACATGCGCAGACTTTTAGTAACTTATTACAGACCTTGACCTTAATGGGGGTACAGGCAGTGTTGTAAGAGGGGCGGGGTGCCCCCTCCTTTGATAATTCTAAGAGAAACACTGATAGTTAAATGGGGTTTCTTTATGATGTGCACATTTATTGGGTTGAACTTGAAAATAATTATTAGAGTAGATAAACACCAAATTGCTGAGGAGAACTGAGCTGATTCTGACAGTACTAAACAAGTCAATCACTTGGATTTGGCAAATGTAACCAAACATTTAAAATGACGTGACACTTATGGCCCAAAACTCCTTTAAATACAAAAACATTTCAGTCAGCACTACAAGCTGACAAAAAACACCTCATTTGCAACTGGGACTGAAAAACTGCTGAGAATTTAACTCCAAAACCAAACCCATTTCTTACAGTGACCACTTGGGTTACTTGCTTATTTCCAAGGGCTTAAAATAGAGAAAATGGCTTCCTGTCATCCAAACATAAAACAGAGTCAACATAATTTGTTGCACTTTTTACCTTTCATTTCATTAGGCATGTCCCATGGTTTGATTCTTAAAACTAGGGACGATTCCCTTGGAAAACCAAAATCCTCACAGACTTCAACTTCACAGTGAGTTTGAATTTGACACACACAAAGAAAATACGTCTGAAGACTTGACAAACTTGGAAACAAATTCCGTCTTCAGAAGCCTTTCTCGAAGCTCTTACAGCACAGGCTCACTTCATGCACACACATTAAGGAGCCATTGGAGGAGTTGGAGGCACTAAGAGCATTCAAGTGCATTTAGGAAGGCCTGAGGGAACAACAGTTTCCCCAGCTTCCTTCATTATCCTACATCAGGGAGGGCTTCTCCCTGAAGCACACAAAAAGTAGTTCTCTATTTCTACACACCCTTTGCACCACATACACACACACACCTCGCCCAGTCCATACCACTTCACTTAATATGTGATATTATTATGGTTACATGGAGTACAGGGTTTAATGGGATGAGCAGAAGGAGATGGTCTGAGCTAAGAGAAGACATTTCCAGGAGCACTGTGCTGCATGGAAATATGAATAGAGCTACAGTGAGAAGGTATCAGCAGGTAAACACAAAAAGGAGATGGAAAGGATGGAAGAATTTTATTTTGCCAGGGGAAAAAAAAAGACTGTAAAGTTAATTTGATTGCGTCGGCCACTTTATAGGAGTATACAGAATTGGTTATGAAATTGAATGCATGACAATCCAATACTGCGTTTCTAATAATCAATGGCCCTCATGCACGAACATGTTCGTATTTTTATCCTAAATTTCTCCTACTTTTGTTCGTACGAAGCGTTCGTACGAACATGCCACGTCAGATTCAACAAACTCTTCTATCCACAGGAAAAGTGTGTAAATGGCTGCGCAAATATGATGAATCCCACCTGTTCTATCAACCTGCGCGTGCACGCGGAGAGGTTATTTACATAATCCCCACCCCTCAAAACACCATATAAGGCTACGTTTCCTGCCTCAGAGGCAAAACGTGTTCGTTCATAAAATGACAGCGAAAAGTAAAAAAGAAGAACTCTACCGGTGCGGAGATTGAAGTTCTGCTCTCTGAGGTCAAGAAAAGAAAATCTGTCCTTATTAGCAGCGTCACTCATGGGAGTAAATGACCAACTAAAGCCAAAGAATGTTTGTTTATAAGAAATGTGGACCTTGAAATATACACGCGACGTGGTGGCACACTGGATAAAGCATTGCACTGCTTATCGAGACCTCGTGGGTTCGAGTCCCACGAGGTATGACTGTTTTTTTTCTTCCTTCTTTCTTTAGATTATTTATTCATTCCAGATTAAAAAGACTTTATGCTTCATTTCTTGTTGTATTGTAAATAGTTTTCTTGTGTTTTTTAAATCTGGAATGAATTAAAAGGAGAAAAAAAAACGTTGTCCCATGTGGGACTCGAACCCATAAGGTTCGGCACTGCGACGCAACGCTCAACTGATTGAGCTATCTGACAGCTATGACTGTGACAGGAGGAGGTCAATGTAAAGTCTGCGTTACCGAAGTCTGCGTTACCGAGACAAATTAAACTTAAATTAATTCATAATTTAAGTTGGTTTCAGTTTGAGATCTTCATATTGATATTGTAGTGTTAGAAAACGGCATTGATAACAAATTGATTTTAATTTAAATACTTTAATCCGTTAGTCATTATTACATTTAAAATTATAATTCGACTTCAAACAGAACCTATTGTCAAGAACAATTGTGGTGCGTGACTTTTTTAAACTCTAAATATTTTCTAAATAACGAAATATGAAGTTATTAGTGGAGAAATTCCGTCTGGATGACAGCAGACTGACGCTCCTAAAATATACGACAGGTCCGGACCACTCGTAAATTTTGTTCGTATCTGAAAAAAATCGTAGGATACGAAAACATTGTTGAATGC
This sequence comes from Garcialebias charrua, assembly GCA_038048925.1. Taxonomy (NCBI): domain Eukaryota; kingdom Metazoa; phylum Chordata; class Actinopteri; order Cyprinodontiformes; family Rivulidae; genus Garcialebias; species Garcialebias charrua. The sequence goes on along the minus strand of JBBPBX010016648.1, from coordinate 4,419 downwards.
CGCAAATGATCCTAAATCACTCGTACGCACAGTTTAAGAACAAATCTGTGCGTACGAACGGTTCGTGCATGAGGGCCAATGCTTTTATTTCATTTTTGAATAATTTGATAAGGTTGAATCTTAATATAGATTATGCCGTATATTCTGTTTTGATTTTTTTTACTTCATTTTGTATGTTGCCTATGTGTTGCCTGTTTTTTGTTTGTACAGCACTTTGGTTGGCCTTGTCGCTGTTTTAAGTGATCTATAAATAAAATGGTATGGTATATAACATCTAACAGAGTTTATTCCAGTTCTATTACATTTTATTTTAAACTTTAAAACATTCATTCAACCTTTATTTAGGCAGGTTAATCTCATTGAGCCTCGAGGACTCATTTACAAGAGAGACCTGTCTACAAACTAGAGAATGATGACAACAGCAACAGTAGATTCTCCTTGAACAATCAACAATAGACAAACATAAGAGAAAACTACAGATATCTATATATATAGAGTATTGAGTACACAGTTTCGTTCTACCTCATGTACCACACACGTGATGCAAATTACAAAGTTCTCTGAAAAATTACTAAAAAGTACTGAAGTACAATAACTTTTTCTTGGTTATAAAACAAGAGCAAAAGTACCGTAGTACCGGTAACTTAAAAGGTAAAGTAGATGCAACAAAGTGGGTGAGGCACGAAACAAAAAAGCTGCCACCACTTTGTCGTAGTACAGCTACTTTTGATAAAACAAATGTCTGTAAAATAAATTACAAACACCCTAAAATAAAATTCTCATGATTATTTATATTACGGCACTCCTTTTGCAACATTTTTGCGATCCTTTTAGAATCCGCGTGCCAAAGATGTTTGGCAGGACAGATAGACATTAAAATGTTGGTACAGCTAGTTCTTCTTTTGTGACCCTTCTCTGACCCTCACTATTGTTAATCTTTATGTTCCTGGGGCTTATGTACTAGAGGCTACTTAAAGATTCAAAGCACGTAAAACTGAATGCCCTGCAAAGGCATCACGTCTGCTGTGTTTAAACAAAAATTTTCATACGCATTATTAAAGATTTACAAATCAGCCACAACATTTTGACGACTCAATGATTAAAAAAAAAAAGATTATCTTGTTAGTGGCAGAAAGTGAACGCTCTGTCCTTTAAGTGGCAAATCTGAGGTTGGAGGGGATTTGACAAATGATGATAACTACATACATAATAATCAGTAACTACACTATAGGATGTTCTTGATCTACAAACAGACAAGAATGACTGATGGACAATTGGACCCAAGGGTGACGCTTGTCATACAACTGAAGCGTTACTGTTACTGGTTGTTTTAAACACTTAGTACAGTATATATTTTTTTTTATTAGAAAGGTGTCAAGACACAAAATACATCATGTTTGTTGTGTATGAGGCTGTAAAGCCACAAACCCTTTGCGAGATCCCATGTCCATCATCAAGACACTATAAACGGATGCACGAGCATCAGAACTTAAACAAAGACTTAAAAAAAAGATGCTGTAATAAATATCTTTCCTACTTTGGATGACCAGGATTGTGTGGTTCTCTTACCATACTTGTAAAAGACAAGAACCAGGAGAAACTAAGCAAAAAAAAAGAATGATACAAGAACAGCATGGAACCGAGTAATGTTCAACTGAGAAACTTAGGATTCTGTCCTTTTGAAATGTTACTTTAAGATGTATCACAACCCTAAACTTTGTTGCTGACCAAGTACACCCCTCCATGGAAACAACATTCCCTGATAACCGTGTCATCAGCAAAAATGGTTCAACAATAGTTTGAGGAACACAAACAGCACAAGGTGTTTACTTGGCCTCCATGTTCTCCGATCTCAATCCAATTAGCCATCTTGTACAGGACAAACAAATCCCATCCGCAGAGCCCCCCTTGTAACTCACAGGACTGAGAGAATCTCTACTATTGACAACTAGTGCCAGACACCAAACAAAACCTTAGCAGGTCTACTGGAGCCCTGGTTTGATGTACAACTGCAGTTTGAGTGGCAAAAACTTGAACTTACTCATGGTGATGTGATATGTCTTAACAGAGTGTGTGTTGCGTTTTCTCCATTAGTCACCAAGAGGAATAAGAAATTACTGAAGTCATTCTAAGACTGACTATAAATAAAGTGTGTTCTAAATGCAAATGTGTGACTTACCAGCATTTTCTGAGAGGGAAGAGAAGTCCTCTCTGGGGTAGGAGGCTGACGGCTGGATGAACATCCCTTCATCAAATCCTTCCTCTGGCTCAGGCTGGAAGTTGTAGACAAAACGTCTTGTGGTGGTCTGCTTTTTCCTCCGTCCACTTCCGACCGCAGCATCGGGTGCCTCTCGCTTTATCGCTGCTGGCGCTGCAGCCGTGCCCCCCGTTGTTGGCTCGTTCCAGACGAAGACCTGCGCCTGGCCACTTGCCGTCCGGGTTTCATTGGTCTCTGCTGAATCAGATGAGGTGTCGTTGTGGTGGGTCCAGCTACCAGAGGCTCCAGGGGGCACCAGGGCACAGCCCTCACCCCCAACCACAGTCACCTCTATGTCATTAGTCTCTTCCTTTACCCTGCCATTAATGTCATCCTCTTCCATTGCATCTTTTCCTTGGTTGCTGCTTGCCTTGATAGACAGTTTTGACAGGATGCTCGTGGCCCAGAAGTTGCTCGGTTTTCGGTCCAGCCCTCTCTGTCCCTCTTTAGCCACTGTTTGCCTCTTGTTGTAATCCACCACCACCGACTCCGGAGCCTCTTGCTTAATGCTGATATTAAGGGCATCCTTTATAAAAGCTCTGCACGAGTGAACCACCTCTGTCATTTGGAGGTAACTAGCAACAGTCATCACCTCAATGGCATTTTGGCTTGTGAGCAGCAAATTTCCAGAGTAGAGAAAGTCAAGGATAACCGAAAAGCCCTGCACGGCGGCGACATCCAGGTGTGTGACAGTGGCTTGGTCCTGGGCCTCGCTCTTGGTCAAACAGTAGAGGGTTTTGAAGTAGCGGCTGCCTGCCACCAGGATGTTCTTGTGGGCGCGGAACACCTGGCCTGAGACAACTATGTTCACGTCACAGAGGATTCCACTTTTACGCTGTTTGTCCAACTCTTGTAGAAGCTGGTAACAGTAAGAGTTCTCATTGGACTTGTTGCGGTAATCTTCCTCTGAGCAGTTAGTGGAGGGGCTGGTGTTCCCCGAGGGCCTCACAGTCTCCTTTTGGTAGAAGGGGAGAAAAAGAAAAAAAAAACATTATTGGAGAAAATGTCTAAGTCTTTTGCAAAAGCACACACAACTGTTGGCATACACAAATAAGTTCTCTTCATCTGTACTTTTGTCTACACAAAACACACACATCCCCTTGACTCCTTGTACACCGGTGCACCTGCCTAAGAGGTGAAACGGGTTTGACAGGCTTCTGTTAGGAGAGAGGTCAGAATGAGGCAATGAAAGGCATACGACGTTAAGGCTTGGTTGGTAGTTAAACAGCCATAATCAAACAGTTTCCTGGATCAATCTTTAACCTCACAACTACAGATAAAAAAAGGCAATGAAATTTATTATTATGCCGTTATCTATTTGAAAAGTTAGTTCATACTTTGTCATTATCTCAACTAGGTACACTTCGTTCAGTGAATAATTTGGTACTTTTCCCTAAATACCTTTTTGCTATAGCAGGAAGCATGTCCAAACTTGCTACATCAAATACGACAAAAATAAAGAGTAGAGGTGTAGCGATAGGAAGGCGCACCAGTTATCTTTTACTCAACTGTTAGTGATTAGTGATGTATCTGACTGAAATCAAACAGTTAAATTCTGTGTAAGCTGCACTGCAAAAACCAAGTAGCAAATTTGCAGGAATTTTAAAAGCTTTAAAAATATTTCAAAGCAACAAAACATCGCCATTTTTTATAGCAAAGAAAAAAAAAAGTTTACCGGTACTTGTTTTTATGATATGCTTCGTTTAGATTACTAGCAAAATGTGCTGAATGTAAAACAGGACAGAAATAGGAATGGAGGAGGACTGAGGAGTGTTGGAACAAAAACACAACCTGCCTGTTGCATGGGAGGAGAACTGGCACAAGCATTGAACTACCCTGTACCACAGCCCACTCACCAGGGTATTCACACAGCAGGGAGGGGGAGGGGAGGGCAAAGGACCAGCATGATATGGAGCACAAGAGAAGAGAGTGCACATGCATGCATATGCTTACTAAATGCACTGTCGTTATAAACCACAGAGGTTGAGTCGAGGTAAATCTATACATGCTTAAATAATAAATAAATAAATAAAAATTATATATAGCACAAATAAATGTAGATATATTTTATTGTTTGTCCCACATAATACACACAAGCGGGGCCAACATCTCTGGCTCATTTTCGAATTGCGCAGCAGATGTCCTAATCCAGAATAATTCAC